>JABRWK010000447.1:31558-43101 GCA_013372445.1 Hypothenemus hampei | reverse complement strand
TGAAGAGCTTTGAGATATACACGGGTAAGCAACCAGTAGGTCCTTATAGAGCCAGCAATTCGCCGTCAGATATTGTAAAAAGACTGTTTGTGTCAATCAGAAACACAAATCGTAATGTAACTACCGACAATTGGTATACCAGCATACCACTTGTAAAATAGCTACTTACGGAATACAAGTTGACTATGGTGGGTACGTTACGTAAAAATAAAAAAGAGATCCCAAAAGAGTTTCTCCCTCATAAATCTCGACCTATCAGAAGTAGAGTATTTGGATTTACTGAAGATATAACTCTCATCTCTTATGTACTTAAAACATCAAAAAGTGTTATTCTCGTTTCTAGTATGCATCATGACAATAAAATTGACGCTGACACGCGTGATTTGCAAAAGCCCGAGTTAGTAATATTTTATAATTGTACAAAAGCGGGAGTCGATGTATGCGATCAGTTGTGCGCTACATACAATGTTGGAAGGCAAACAAACAGATGGACTTTGGCGGTCTTTTTCCATTTTTTAAATGTTGCTGCTATTAATGCTTTTATTATTTATAAGCCAAATTCCCCCCATATGAAAAAAATGTCAAGAAGATTATTTCTAAAAGCACTATCTACAGATTTGGTCAGAAATCGCCAAGTAACTCGACCTACTTTGTCATATATTCCAAAAAATTTAAGAAAACGAATTCGGCCGCAGCAAAATATTCTTGAAGATATTACAGCTCCACAAAATGAACCAGGACCTTCTCGAGGACGATGCGGAGTATGTTCAAGGGCAAATGACAATAAGTACTCCGTCAAATGTAATAAATGTGGAATATTTATTTGCAAAACCCATACTCAATCCATTTTTTGTTCAAACTGTGTTGACAGTGACTAGGTAAGATAATATACGATGTGTTCATTTGAAAAGTTACCACCCTTATTTTCTCGAAAACTGAGGGTTTTTTTTTAAATCGCCCAAACACATCAAACATGATATCGAGGGGGACAACTTTTCATATCAAAAGTGACTTCCTACTATTCACCCCCTGCTCCTGGAGACTACAACTCTAAAAATCTTAAATGGAAAGGGGTATCGAGTTATACCTTATTTTAAAAGTATTTCAAAACGGTATTTGGAGGTATAATTAGATTTAAAATTTATCGATTCGTTTTTGAGAAAAAAAGCCTCAAAAAGTCAAAATTTAAAAAGTTAAATATTTTTTTTACAAAAACTATTAGATTTTCGATACATATTGTAAGGAACTTCTCTCTTGGAAATGATCTCCTTATTCGTGAGTTAAATTTATGTAAACGCTTATTCAACACCCCGTACATACATACAGGGTGCTAGAGAAATTTTCAGAGCTCCAAAGTAGTTTTTCTGGCTTATCGTACTTTTTATCCTCAAAAACAAGGAAATAACACTTAAAAGATTACAAGCTATTAGTTTTAAGTCAAAATAGAGTCAGGGTAATTTAAAGAAAACAAATTTTTTTAGACCTAACAATAACTCTCGGTTCACTATGATAATTTCCATGCTTCACCAGCTTTAGATGCGTTTTTTTAGGAAAGAGTCGCTCCTAGCAACTTCAATAAGGTATACCTTTTTTAAGCACAAAAGCTAAGAGAATCGATTTTTCTAGTCGAAAATGGCTACAGGGTAGCACAAAAAAGTTAGAACGGTCTAGAGGGGTCGAAATTGTTGCTAGTGGCGCCCTCTAGAAAATACAACTAAATGGACCACAAATTTGAATTTGCTATCTCAAAAAACCCTCGTATATGAAATTTCATGAAATTATTTAGAAGCAGTCGAAAAATATTGAAGAAAACGCGATTTATTATTTCAACTTTGACACTGTGTATCTCGGAAACGAAGCATTTCCGGACTGAAAATGATGAGTTCTATCACCCATTTCAATTTGGCGGAAACAAAACACCTGTACATACAGGGTGTTAAAAAATAATTTTGGTACTTGTTACCAACGATTAAGGACGTATTATCGACCCTTTTCCATTTAAGATTTTTAGAGTTGTAGTCTCCAGGAGCAGGGGGTGAAAAGCAGGAAGTCACTTTTGATATGAAAAGTTGTCTCCCTCGATATCATGTTTGATGTATTTGGGCGATTTAAAAAAACCCTCAGTTTTCGAGAAAATAAGGGTGGTAAATTTTCAAATGAACACACTGTATAATATTTTGTTATGCAAATGATATAATTTTGTTTATTTTCCTCGTTCTTAGAATAAAACTTTTATTTAACAATTTATTCGCTGTTTTTTCTTATAAAACTTTAATGGGTCATATTGATCCCACGCGACTAATTATGTAATTTTATTTCACGCGACTAGTTAAGGGTTAAAAACAGTTATTACTTACGTAAAAATGGCTTTTCTTGAACATTTCAAGTCTATACTATACGCACCCGGTTTGTGTCAGTTACGTTATGACTAGGGTGTCCATACGTCCCGGTTTTCCGGGATTTGTCCCGATTTTAATTTCTGGTCCCGGTGTCCCGACAATTTTTTTCGGGACTATTAATTGTCCCGAAAAAATTTAAGTTTAAGTTTAACTTAAAGAAAAGATTGATTTTTTAACGAATAATGAAATGATATTCTTTTCATTATGAAATTTAATTTTATTACCCGTAAGCATTTCCTACCTACTTGTGTATGTTTAAACGTTGTTGTCAAGAGATATGTTTAATATTTTAAAACGCAGCTGGCGAATTTATTCTATAAAAAATTAAAATTTTCTTTTACCATCCACGGATTGTATGCAACTGTGTTACTTATTTGCGGCTGTCGACACTTGATTGGCCAGTGGGTACCGACAAAAGAAAATTCATTCGTTCTGTTTTGTCTAACTTGACCGAAATAATAACGTTTTTAACTTTTCATGTCCCAACTTCTGTTAGGACCACGGAGGTATTCCCATCGTTTTGTGAAGAGAAATATTATTTTGTAATATTTAAAGAAGTCTAAATTAATTAAATATTATATTATTGTTAAAAAACTGCATGTACAGTTGTATGCAAAAAAAAGCCTACACCGNGTTTTTGCTACAAGGTCTTCAATTGTAATATTTGAAATAAAACAAATTTCCAATTAACAATATATTTGATATAAAAAGAAAATACAAGATTATTCTAATTGGTCTAATTAAATAAACATTCAGCACAGATTGGAACCAAAAAATGATTAAATGAACTTTCTTAACTATTTATCATGTTTTCGTTCATGTCTAATTCCCAAGTAAATTCTCTTCTTTAAACTAACATTTTTTAAGCCCAACACAAAGTTTGCGAAATTTTTTGGATCAAAAGAATTGAAAAATGTCGAAGGCATGCGATAATCTTGCAATTTTCGTTTACATTTGTTTACAAATGATTTGTACCTAGAAATTCTGCTGAACACAGCAACAGCCGCTTTGTACCACAAAAATATTATCATTTTTTTGACTGCAAAGCATCAACAAAATAATTTCCCGACCATTTTTGAATTACTTTCAGTATAGGACAGGTATATTTCTTTTCAACATCTGTGGCAGCTTTAAATACAGCAACGTTTACTTCTTCCAGTGATTCAAATAGATATCTAATATTTTCGACAACATAGAATAGCTTCAAAGCTACAAAAGCAAATCCATTAAATATATTTTCGATAACTCGTTCTACTGGGTTTCCAACAGTGTTCAGTTCGAATGATGAAAATTGAAAATTCACAGTACAGTACCTGAAATTAATTTAATTAATAATAAAATAATTTATGTTGTGATTAAATTAACAAATATAATATTATAAGACATAATATCAGATAATAAATAAAATAAACAATAGCGATATTGTCACGAAGAGTGACCTAAACCTACTATTACGTAACTTAGGTCTGCGATAACAGCGACACCAATTACGTGTCGTAACTGTCAAAGATTACGACTTGCAATTATAAACACTAAAAGTAGGTTAACCTACTAATTCGGTAGCATTAGCATAAAGTTACCAAAACATGCTGACTGGATCAAGGTGAGCCTAGCAATCAAGGATTGATTGACAAGGCAGTAGAATCTACGACGATCCAACATCTATGTCTAAAAGGGAAATCGGCAAGCTTCGCAAGACAATGATACGTTTATCATTGTCTCATTTCAGTCCTCGCATAGTATTCTTAAGTCTACTGTATTTCGTGAGTCTACCCCTATCAACCACTGCCCACTAGATTATTAACCCAGAAAGTACGAGACTCTAAGGAAACTTCCGTTAAGGTAAATTGTTTATACCGTAGTTGGAAAGATCTCTATGAATGATTATAATCATTCATAATTATATATTTAATAATTATTAAAGATTGTATTATTTTCAAGGTTTCTTAATCTATATTTTGACACAGCAATTGGAGGAGGGACTCAATGCATAAACCAGTCAAGTCCATTTGGACGAAATATTCAGGAGAAACTAAAAACTGTTTATTTGCGGAATAGGTTCATTTTATTAATTTTCAACTGTTTTGTTATTTACATCTGATCATAATGGTAGAATCATTAGTATATCAAATTGTAAATACAAGAAATGATGTTTATACAGTTAAAAAATTATAGGACTTGACTGGTTTATGCAAAGTATTTCACGTTTTTTAAGTAAGACATTGGAAAATTTCTTTTTTATATTTCAAATAGTTTTCTATATTAACTAACTCAAAATGGAATTAACAAATACATACTTAAACTAAAAATTATTCATTATATTTTTGAATTTTCCTTCAGTCATTACCACTAAATTCTGACGAAGAAGTTTCTTTCTCATCCGGCAAGAAACTTTGATGGTACTGTTTAATGTCTTTATAAAACCATTTGTCACATTCGGGAACATAATTTTTGGCTAAAGACATAACATGCTCAAACTAATTTTTTTTCAGCTTTCTCCTTTCGGTGTATAGTCTATTATTGTTAAAATCTGGCAAAAAGATGATGTGATTATTTCTCTTATCTCGTATGTCAAAAGCTGAAAATTGGGTGAATGATGTTGTCTCATTACAAAGAAGTGTTGAGATCATGTCAATTTTTTCGTACCGCATAACTCTGTATTTTGAGATGGTGAATTTATGATTTTTTTTAGAACCACTTTTTACAAAAAACTGATGCAAATGGCTTTTAAAATTCATAAACATTTCCTGAGTTACCAAAACTACTTAAAATTTTTTACTTGTATCTTGAATAATTTTAGAGTAATCTCGGGGTAAATATATTTTATCGTGTCTCCTTTTTTCTATTTCTATGGACCCGAAGCTTCTATCACAGGGGAGAAAACTGTGTTCAGGTTCGGGATACCGATGTTGAATCAACTTAAATTAATATCAAAATGTACTAAATGACTGGCGGTAACAAAGGCCCACAAATTATTGAAATCAACGGCACCTGGACAAAATATTTGTTCACTTTATGAAATGGAAATTATTTTTCTACAGATGGTGTAATTCGTTCTGACAATTTTATTGGAATGAAAAATTTGCCCATCTCGTTAACGTAAATGAAAATTGTCCAAAATACACTTGACATAATAGCTAGCACGTCATAGTATAGCCAATGTATGGGCAAATGGTTAGACCAGGTTTGGTTAGCTTAGAGTCATTGTGTGATCTCTTACGTATCTCGATCATACAGTAAAAATCGATTATAACAACATAGCTCGGACCAAGAAAACTCTTCATTATAAACGGTACGTCGCTATAAAAGATAACTGATAAGAAATGCACAAATATAGATATCTGAAGTATAATGTTCAAAAATGTATATGATTTATGCAAGAGAAAATAATAACGAAATAAATATTTAATACAAAACAAAGGAACAGTATATACAGGGTGTTTAAAAAATATGCGACAATATTTAAGGGGGTGATTGCCCAGGTCATTTTATTAAAAAAGTTCTTATAAATATATGTCCGCAAACGCTTCGTTACTGATTTGCAAGGTGTTGAAGTTTAATTAAGAAAACCAGTAAAAATCAGATTTATTATTATTTTATCGTACGACACACTGTTTTTTGTATAAAAAACTACTTTTGTGTATGCCCATTTATTGTACGTACAAAAGTATTGTTAAACAAAAGTCCTTAGTGTACACTACTCCCTTAGAAAATGTAGAGGACTTAAGAAATCGAATTATTGCTGGATGCAACTTAATTAGAACTGATCCTGGTATTTTTGAGAGAGTTCGCCAGTCAATGAGGAGAAGATTGGATTCTTGCATCCGAGCTGGAGATAGTCATTTTGAACAGTTTTTGTAATTTTTGGTAAGAAAACGGTGATACTTAAAAATTTTAAATTTGTTATTACCCTTTACCCTTCTAAATTTTTTTTTACCCTTTGGTTATAATATGTATTAGTTTGTGCCCTTGAATTAAACTCTTGATTTTTTAAATATGTTTTTCTATGATAAATGGGTTTACACAAAAGTAGTTTTTTTACACAAAAAACAGTGTGTCGTACGATAAAATAATAATAAATCTGATTTTTCTGGTTTTCTTAATTAAACTTGAACACCTTGCAAATCAGTAACGAAGCGTTTGCGGACATATTTTTATAGGAACTTTTTTTAATAAAATGACCTAGGAAATCACCCCCTTAAATATTGCCGCATCTTTTTTAAACACCCTGTATATTATGCGTAGGTATATGTCGTACAAAATAAAAGAAATCACTTGTCCGTGGGCTTGAAATAATCTGAAATGATTCTTTGTCGGGACAATTTCATTTTAAAATACGCATCATAGATTCCTTTTTCGAGATGCATTAATGAGTTGTGAGTGGATTCATCTCTAGAATCTTTTTGGAAGGATAAAAACTTTTTAATACATTCGATTGCGTTAAGAGCGTCTTGTGCCAACGGTGGATCTACTGAAATCTCTTCAACGTCATCGTCTTAATTATCATTTTCAGTGCTCATTACCTCTTTCACAATTTCGTCATCTTCACAATTTCCCTCAGTTTCTAAATCATTATCAACATTTACAAAGTTTTCCAATCGTCTTCTGACGCCATGTTACTTACTGTTGGAAAGTTTTCAACCCATTTGTGAAGTGGAATGTTGTCAGATGTTTCGCGATGAATTTGCAACCATTCTGATAAAGGCAGATCATCATCTGAATCTTCATTATCATTTAAGAATCCGGCATGAGCTAAGCTCTTGACTATTGTATTCTGCGCAATATGGTCCCAAGCCTGTGATGTCCATAGAATAGCATCGAGTAAATTGGGTTGCACAATACTGTCTCCCTGTTTCACATCTTTTAACATTTTCAAAACTTGAAACTTTCTTAAGTGAGTTTTCAGTGCACATATAATTCCCTGATCTAAAGGTTGGAGTGCCACTGTGGTGTTAGAAGGAACACAAGCTTGATTGCATTTAAATTTTGTAAATTAGGATGCGCTTTGCAATTGTCGAGTAGAAGCAGAATTTTTCTCTTTTCTTGAGAAAATTTAGGGTTCCGCTCACGGACAATTTTTTCGAAAAGCTCACCTGTCATCCAGGCTTTTGCGTTGTGCTGGTATGTAACGGGCAATTGCTTCACGTTTTTAAAACAACGCAAGGATTTCGACTTACCAATTACGATCGGCTTTAACTTTTCGGTTCCTGTCATATTTACAGCTAGTAAAACAGTTATTCGGTCCTTTGCTATTTTGCTTCCTGTGCATTTTTCTCCTTTAAATCTCATTGTTTTATTTGGAGACATTTTGAAAAAGATACCAGTTTCATCCGTGTTAAATATGTCTTTATCTTCTATCCCTCATGAATCCTAGGCCAAACGTTTTTTAACCAATCATCGCATAGAGCCTCAGAAACGGCTGCAGCTTCCCCCGAAATTTTTCCCCAAACGATAGAGTGTCGTTTACGCCACCTTTGAATGTAACTAACTGAACACTTGAAATTTTGCATGCCCATTTTCAAAGCCAATTCGTTTGCTTTAAATTGTAGCACTGGTCCACTGATTGCGATGTTGTGGCTTCTCTGTATTCTGAACCACTTTAATAAAGCCTCATCAACTTTTTCAAAACTTGATTTTCTCATTTTTTTGCCTCGGTGTTGATACTGCCATCATTGAAATGTTGTTCTATTTTGTCTCGTGCTCTCCAAATAGTGGTAATAGTAGAATAAGAAACCTGGAAAAAACGGGAGTGCAAACAAATTGCATAATAGGTTAATTTCGTATGCACTTACGCCTAAATTAGCTGCTATAGTGGAATTTTTTTCTCCATTTTTCAATCTTTCGATCACTTTTATCTTCTCATTCATACTGAAAACTTTACGTTTATTTTTTTGTGTGTTATTCATAACTTGATTTGTGGGATTTCGTTTGAACTTAACTCTTAACCAAATAGTCTAGTAAAAATTTCACTATGTGCGAAGACGACTGCGTCCAAAACAGACTTTTCGAGAACAGTGTTTCGCGGCACGGCTTTGGCGGTTGCGTCTAAAACAGACTTTTTGAGAACCGCGTTCCGCAGCACGGCTTCGACGGCCCCTGTCAATGGTACGAGATGAACCCGACCGAGCTGCATATGTCGTTATATCCGATACTACGTGCATAAAAATGGTGGCTAAAAGCGGTATGCCGCTATTTCCGATGTTGTTATAACGAATACATTACTATTAAAAATTATACAGGACTAAAATGGGACCACTAATTTATGTTGCTATATCCGATAAATCGTTATATCCAATGTCGTTATTCGTGATATCGACTGTATTGTGAACCACATATTTAAAAGTGTACTTTGAGAATTTTCAATTCACGTAATGTACAATTTTTTCACTCAAATAAAGTCATCAGAAAGAATTACAACATCTAAAGAAATATAATCTCCATTTCATAAACTGAACAAATATTTTACACATATGCTGTAAATCTCAATTATTACAGCTTCTAGAACTATTTTGTGAACTGTATATGGATTGCGCAAAATATATTACAGTCAATTCCGCTTATTTGGGCCATCAGTTTATTGGGACAGCCGTTTAGTTGGAACGAATTTAAAAAAAAAGCTTATAAATAAATTATAAATTAAGGCGTTTAATTGGGGCAGCCGCTTAATTTGGCCAAAATATTCCCATCCTGATGTGTCCCATAGTCCTACATCCTGATACTACCCACAAAATTTCGTCAATTTTACGTATTTGCCAATAACATTTTATCCAAATGAGTTAGAACAACGGGAAAAAAGCAAAATGTTCCTCTTTCAATTCCCCATCGACTTATGAAAGTCCGAAGAAACTATCTCTTTTTGTTTTTTTTTGGTGTTGGCAAAAAACTTAAAATTGACAATATTTTGGGGGTAGTTTTCATCCCCTAAACCTGGATGATCGCAGCTAAAAAAAATCCATTATTATTATATTCATAGTACTATAAGTGTGCCACCCTTTATTAAATTCGAGGAGGGGACACTTCACACCGTTCCCTTGTCAATGATACCTCCTATATGATCAATGGTCGGAGGATAATGTCAAACGATTTTGCTCTAAAAACTTTATTTTTACAAAGTCGATAGTTTATACTGTTAAAATTATTTTTATAACTGAAGGTATATTTACCACGTATAACTATAACCTCAACCATCGTACATAATGTTGGTCGCGGCGTTACGTATAAGTTTATATGTATAGCGAAGAGAGATCTTTCCAACGTAAGGACGTTCATGGTTCATCCTTTTAATATTTACTCGTTCGAGATTTGCTTAGTTCACACACATTTCGAAGTCAACAAAGTTATAAACTTTTTTCTGTTTTCAAAAACATCTTCACCTGAAAATGAAAGATTTCTGCCGACATGAAGCTGTATTCCTTCAAAATTCCTAAATGTGATCGATTCGGTCCTGATATCTTTGTACTTAATAATGAATATTCAATAGGAAAAGGAGTCTAGTTTTTTATTCGACGAGGAGCAGTAATCGAATCACAGTATAAAATGTCTCAAGTCTTTAAAGGAACTAAAGAAACCGTGAAATGAATTGATCAAATTTTCTTCTTGCATCCTGATAAAGATTTAATCCATAAACACGCAACTGGCCTATATGTATTTGTTTGCATAGAGAGGCAAAGTTCTCGTTAACCCTTAATTAGTCGCGAGAGGTCAATATGACCCAGCGGTTTCTTTATTCAAATGTAAAATAATAGCAAGAAAATTTAAGCGCCCTCCGCCAGTCTACCTTTCCGGCCCGAAGCGGTGAAGGAGTTTTGCTGCTTCGTGGTGTATTTTATTTTATGAAAATAAGTTTATCTCATTAGTTGTGAGTCGGTGACCCCACGCGACTAGTTACGTTACAATACGATTTAAGGCTAATTTCAGTTTTAGAATGGCATCGATAAAAACATTATCTGAAGAAGAATTTCAAGATATTGTTGATCATTTTTGGGATGAAGAAGAAGAAAATATCATCCCACAAGAAGATTTTGATACTGATAGTGACCACTCTGCCTATGATAGCCACCACTGTTCTGACTCTGAACAAGATATCGATGAAAGCATGGAGAGTGAAAATATGGAAAGTCAAGGGGGTTCAACATCCTTTTTTCTTTCAAAAGATGGAACAGTAAAGTGAAAAAAGGCTGCTCCAAAATCTAATATACGCACCAGAAAACATAACATTATTTTTCATTTACCGAATATAAGACCTGTTGCAAAAAATGTGGTGACACTTCAGGACATATTCGCCTTTTTTTTATGAACGTGTCATGGAATTGTTAGTAAAATATACAAATATGTATATCAGAAATGCGGGACAATTTTGAGCGATCTAGGGATGCTAACGATGTTAATGTTGACGAGATGCGAGCATTCATAGGACTCCTTCTTCTAAGCGATGTACTAAAGTCTGCGCATTTAAACTTTGAGGAGCTCTGGGCAGATAGTACAGGTTGTGAAATATTTCCACTTACAATGTCTTCAAAAGATTCCTATTTTTGTTACGCTGTAAAGGTTTGGTGATATTGCGACAAGGGAATGTAGAAAATTAACGGTCAATCTCGCCGCTGTTAGGGAATTTATTGATATAATTTCAGAAAACTTTTCTTCATATACAACTGGAGAATATGTCACTATTGATGAGCAACATATTCCAATTCGTGGTCGTTGTCGTTTCAAACAATGCTTACCTAATACACAAATATGGGATAAAAGTATTTGCAATGGTCGATTCCCGAACAATATACAGGGTTGTCCACTAAGCGCCCGTCGGTCAATAGCTGCTAAACCGTTAGACATATGGGAAAATGTTTCATTTAAAACTTTTAGGGTTTCATCTCTGCTACAAGATAAAATTATTTTCGGTTTATACAGGGGGTTCTAAATAAGTAAAAAATAGCAAAGTTTTGTTTTTTTAAATGGAACCCCCCATTTTTTTATATATTTTTGGATTCCCCGTCAAATTTTATGGCCACTTTATGTAAACTGTTTTTTGTCTAAAATTTACCATTTCCGAGTTATTCCAAAAAAAGAAAAAATTTTGACAGCTGCAGTCTGCCATGAAAATCGCTACTGTACCGTAACCGCTGCGAACTTCGGAATCGGACTTCT
>JABRWK010000447.1:14606-25175 GCA_013372445.1 Hypothenemus hampei | reverse complement strand
CACCAATTATCACAATGCCCATTATTGGAGTGAAATCGAAAGAGGAAATCCGAATAAAACAAGGCAGACAGGATCACAACGACGTTTTTCGCATAATGTGTGGATGGGGATAATTAATAACAATTTAATCGGTCCATATTTCTTACCTAATGTTTTAAACGGGGGATTGTATGAACATTTTTTAAGAAATGATTTATTTGATCTGCTTGAAGACGTTCCCTTAGAAACACGACGCAATATGGTGTACCAGCATGATGGTTGCCCGGCACACTTCGTACTATCTGTAAGACAGTGGCTAGATAATAATTTCCGCAATAGGTGGATCGAAGGGGGGGCGCAATTTCCTGGCCACCGAGAAGTCCGGACCTGACCCCAATGGACTTCTATGTCTGGGGTCACATGAAAACTCTAGTTTACCAGAACAATTTACCTGTGGCAACTGCAGAAGACTTGAGACTCAGAATAATAAATGCTGCAGGAGAAATAAGAAGAACTCTAACCAGTAGAGTTGTTAAAACTGAGTTAAGAAAAAGAATGCGACTCTGTATTAGAAATAGAGGAGGACATATTGAACATAAATCATAATTTATAATAAAAAATTATAAAAATTAGAACTGCGCTGCATCATTTAAATTAATGTTCCATTTGCGATTTATATTCAGTCGATTGGCAGGTACTTGTTTCCTTTTTAATCCGATTTTTTTTTTAATTATTAACCGATTTCAGATTTTAATAGCTCAATCGAAAGCTGGATGAACGTAGATGTTTTTAGAATAATCTGCACACCAAATGTACTAGGGTTTTTTCTGAGAAAAAATCGATTTTATTGGAAGAAATTAATCATAACCTGCAAAATTTGAAATATTTCGGGCTCGCATTTTAAAGTGTAAGCAGATGATCTTAGATTAAGTGTCCATAATAATTCACTATGATGTTCTCAAGGCAAAATAATTTAAAAAGTTTAATTATAACTATTGGTTTTTTTTTAAATTAATATTTAAAGTCGCATCCACCATTTAAAAAAAAAAATTAAATTTTGAATATCTTGAAAACGGTTCACTTTTGCATAAGGCATTTTATGGTTAGATTAATAGCAAATGACTTCCTCTATAACACCTTAACGGGAATAGGTCGAATTACCAATAACCCTGTATACGTATTTCTTTCTTTACTTCCTTAATTTGAGGACTTTCTGTTAAATTTATTTTTGTGCGTATTCAGTATTCTCCGTAATAACATATCTTCTAAAGACAAAATTGGATGAATCGTCATAATCAATTAGGGTAAATCGTTAGTCGTTGGTCACTTAAATGGATACACACACCATTTTTTGACACTTAAAGCGACTTTAATAGTACCTTAACACGTTGACGACAATTCGATTTTTTGCTTGGGGGTCGCGTAGGACCACCCCCGTTTTTTCTTTTCACATGTGGACCAATGTTAGGTCACATTGTCTCAGAAAAGAGTTCCTATAGGGTGTTTCGTAATTACGTGTAACAAATTTAATGGCATAATCTTCGAATAATTTTAGATAGAAGAAAAATTTTAGACAATAATTAATTCAAGATTACACTTTTAATTTTTTCACATGTAATTAGGAAACATCCTGGATACGAGTACGGTTTTCAATGTTGTTTACAGTTTATATTTTTTCATATTTGTTATTTTATACATTTATTTAAGTACGGCCTTGTTGAAAAATTTCGAGAATTTTCAAGGTCTAAGACTGATCGATCTGAATATTAGCTTTGATCAGCTGTTGAGCGAAAGTGAATGTGAAGTCTACGACGACTATGTTATCACTAACCAAAACTTAGTTGTGCTTGCCGAATCCGATTCATCAGATGACGAAGATGGTCTGAGTGATGACGATGACGACAATGTTTGGGATAATGATGCTTCCATTCACGACAGGTTCTCATTTACCGAAGAGTGTAGTCCATATGTAAGCGTCAATAATTATGTGGAGCCTATGGATTACTCTTTTCTTCAATGATGAATTGGTGAATCTAATTGTTACGGAGTCCAACAACTACAGAACGATCAAAGCGGCAAACTGGTTGAACGTTACCGTTAAAGAACTCAAGACCTTTATTGGTATTTGTTTATTCATGGGTGTGGTCAGAATGTTAACATTTCGAGACTACTGGTCCACAAAATCTTTCTTTGGTAACTCTGTGGCCAAGAAGATTATGACTAGAGCCAGATTCGAAATGATCCTGACATTCCTACATTTTGCTGACAATCAAAACTTGGAGAGAAATATCCGTCTGTATAAAATCCAACCTATATTATATTTATTGAATAAGTCCTTTACGAGGATGCTGAAACTATTGAAAGAACTAACTATTGAAGAATCGATGATTCCGTTTCGAGGAAGGATAGTGTTTCGTTAATTCAATAAAAGCAAAAGGTACAAGTACGGCATCAAGTTGTTCAAACTCTGTTCTAAAGGCGGCTACACTCAAAAGATAAAAGTTTATGTTGATAAGGACGTCACAAAGCAGCCGTTGTTTTGGAGCTGATGGAGGGCTTTTTGGACCAAGGATGCTGTTTATGCTCACATAATTGGTATAGCAGCCTACTACTGGCCAACAGCTTAGTTGATAGAAGCACGGCCTTAATTGAAACGATTCGCAAGAATCAAAAAGGCCTTCCTGCACAACAGCAGAACAGCCAAGGGATCCCTTTGTCTTAAATGGAAGGATGAAAGGGAAATCTTCATGATCTCGACAAAACATGACGGTTCACAAGATGCTGACCTGAGGTTTCTGCCCAGGTTATCATAGACTACAACAAACTGAAAGGATTTGTTGATCTTAGTGATTAGATGACTGACTACACGCCATTTATTAGGAAAACGTGCAAATGGTACATCAGGTTGTTTTTTCATCTAGTCACACAAATTGCTCTAAGCAATACCTGAATTCTATATTGCCAGAAAGAAATAATCAACTTGAACGACTTCAACATCTCAATAGTTGAGGTATTAATGAAGTTGGATGAAAGATGTTTCTCCAACTCTGAAAGGAAGCGAAAATTGATCGACAGAACTGATTTCAAAGCCAATGATCGTAGCCGCTGTGTAAGTTGCTATCGGGAATTGACACAAAAAGACGGACGGGATAAGTCCAGTGCTAAGGCTAAAAAGGTTAGAACCCAGTGCATTACGAACGATTTGTTTGCTTAAAAAGTTTTCAAACAAAACATAAGTCCCTTGAAAAATCATTAAATTCTTAATTGTTTCTATTTGTTATTATTGATTACAATAAAATATTTGTAATTAAAGTTCTAGTCAGACCACAGAAGATATGAATACAGTAGAGTCCGGTTATAACGAACCCAAAAAATGCGATAAAATAGGTTCGTTATATCCGAGGTTCGTTATAACCGGACTCCACTGTACTTTTAAATCTTGGCAACAATACAGGGTTAGCCACGCAAACCGTTCATTAAAAATTTCTTAGGAACTATTGCCTATAAAAATCTGAAAAAAATCCCATATATCTTTATCGACCTGATCTACCTTTGGAAAATATTTTCAACTTTGTGGCAATTCAGGTTATACCGGAAGTAGCTGTCAACTTCCTTATTTTAAATGGAATCCCCTATTTTTAATGGCATTTTTGGATTCCTTGTTGAATTTTAAATTTATTTTATGTAAGGTGTCTTATACCTAAAATTTACCGTTTTCGAGTTATTCTAGAAAATTCTAAAATTTTGACAGTTGCAGGCTCTCACGGAAATCGATGCTGTGTCCTAACCACTGCTAATTTCGGGACCATTTTTTTGGGGTTCCAAGAGAACTTAATAAGCTACGTTTTCACGTATTTGAATTTCCAGAAAAATCTTTCACGGCCCCCGAAATATGCCTCTGAAGTTGCACAACTTCAAATCTCAATAACTTGCTTATTTCAAATGAAATGTCCCAATTTTCACAGCAGCATCGTGTTCTTTCTTAAAAAATCTACAACTTTTAATAACATTACCCTATCCTTAAACCCAACCATTTCCAAGTTCCCAAAAATTGCCCCCTTTTTGAGGTTAAATTAGCTGAAATTCAATTTAATTGTTTCAATAGTCGCAAATCTTATGTGATGTTCGGTGACATCCAGTGCGTTGACAAAGTCAATTTGACATTTCTGCCGGGCAATGGAGGATAAAGAATGCAATGTTGATAAATAATTATAATTATTATAATTATTTTTTTATATCTATTCTTTTTTTCATGTTTCTCATTAAATGTCATGTAAGTTTGACGACCTAATTTTTATAAAATACATATATTTTCTCAGTTGAGGAAGCTTAAAATAGAAAAAAGGTTTTTCACCACTTTTCAACAACAAAACCTCTGTAATGTTCTGCCACGAAAATATGACAAGCGTCAATTTGGCAGGTACGAAAAACAATACGCTTATGAAATATAACTCGGAACGGCTATAAAGGGCAGCGTGATTCTACAACTTCAAACTTGAATATCTCAGCAAAAAAAAATTATGTAATAAAAATCGAAACATGCATTTTGAAGATTAAGGACAGCACTGTATAATACACTTAACAAAAATTATTGAAAAAAATTGGTTACCCAGATATAAGCTTTTGAAATCGGTGAAAAAAAAACATTTTTCGACTCTTTAATTTTGAATATCTCAAGATTGTGACGTGATAGACCAATTCTGGCGCAGGATTTGGATTCCGCATCGAAAATTCTATAAGAAATATCTACTTTCATTTTGTGAGCAAAACTAAGTATTTTTTTGTAAACTAGAGTTATTGATACCTAGAAACAGTACCAGGTAAAAGCGTTTCAATAGAAGAAATCCGTAAGGATCCAGAACCTGGTTAATCAAATGTACCACCAAGGAAACATGAATGCTCAAAGAAACAACAATTACCACAAACAGCCTCTACCACTTGAATAAACATCATAAGAAATTGTTGCATAGTTTCGATTGTTGAATCGAAAAACAGAGATCTATTTACAGCTTCGGATTCGGGTTCCCATTGATATTTATTAAGAAGTATTCGATTCATTATTTTACATTTAAAATAATCCAATCTGAACATGAAAAGGGGTTTTGATTGTTTTTTTCCTATGAAATTTTTTAATGTCCCATTTTGTCTTTTCGTAAAAACGCAGTTTTTTGGCAAAAAATTATATTTCTAGTTTCCAAACCACAATTTCAATGCGGATTCTTAAAATACAGGCCCTCATTCAGGTTACGCCGCTTTTCATTTGAAATTTTATGGACCCGAATATAGCATATAGATTTTCTTTCAAACTTTTCTTTTCGTTCCACCATTTTACGGTACGTCTCTTGGAAATATCTATAAAAGTGAGAACAACAAAAGATAGCAAATCACGGAAAACAAATCTGAAATGTAAAATTGAAGATAAATAAAGAATAGATATCGGCACTAATAACACTGTGCAACAAAAAAAAAGTATTTTCACTGGGTTTACAGTATGTAATGATGATACCCCACTGCCTATTCAATTAACCTTTACCGTACCGAGCGGGGTCTTCCAGAGACCCCAGCTTAACTTTATTGTAAATATAAATGCAATTTATGAAGCTTGGCAACTGTGCCTTCATTTAAGCGTATACTAGACTCCTTCACGTACGTAATTAACGTCGTCTAATATTTTGAGACGGTCGTGTGGTTTTTATTGTCAGTTTAGGTAAGTGGGGTCATACAGGGACCCCGTACGATATTGAATGTATTAAATTTTTCTCAAAAAAAAAAATGTTTAGTCTACATTGAAAATGGATAAACACCGTCCAATAGAACTAGAAGAAAAAACTGACAGATGGAAAGACCTAGATTCAGATCCTGATTACTACACTGACGATAGTGATGATAGTGGAAGAGACATAGCATTGCAGGAGAATGTTTCTGAAACTGAAGATGATTTGGAATTTGAAATTGAATGTTGTTCAGAGGAGGAACCTTCTGAAATAGTTTGGAATTCGCGACCATTTCCAAGGACCCGAAGGCAGGGAAAAAATATAGTAAATGCGCGCCCTGGGCTCACTAATTATAGTTCAAATGCAAACACCATCCGAGATTTTTTTAACTTGCTATTTACTACAGAAATAAAAGAAATAATATACAGTCACACAAATCAAGAAACACTCAAACGTTATGAAAAATGGAATAGCAAACATTTTCAGAAGAAAGTTTGGGAAAAATTGGAGATGGAGGAATTAGATTGTTTTGTAGGTGTACTTATAAAGGCCGGCGCGCTCCGATGTAAAAAAGAATCAACAAAGGAATTATGGACAAGTGATTCTACTATTCGACGATCATTTTTTACGGCCTCGTTTTCGCGAAGAAGATTTGAAGAAATCAGCACCTTTTTACGGTTTGGTGATAAGACTACAAGAATAGAAAGGAAGGGCATAGATAAATTAACTGCTATAAGAGATATTTGGGATTTGTTTGTAGCAAATTGCGTAAAAGCCTTTGAACCCTACGGGTACATTACAATAGATGAGCAGGTAGTTACGTTTCGCGGCAGGTGTCCCTTCAAGCAATATATACAATCAAAACCCGGACGCTATGGTATTAAAATCTGGACTGCCGCTGACTGTAAAACATCATATTTATCCAATATGCAAGTTTATATCGGAAAAGCTCCAGGAGGGCAACCGGAGAAAAATCAAGGATTCCGTGTTGTTTCAGACCTAGTGGTACCACATCAAGGAACTTGGCGTAATATTACTACAGACAATTTCTTCACTAGTGTGCAATAGGCACATGATTTGTTAGCAAAAAAATTAACTTTGTTGGGTACTGTTCGAAAAAATAAGCAAGACACTCCCCCACAACTACTAAATAAATTACGTCCTGCCGAATCATCTATCTTTGCTTTCACAAAGGATTTGACAATGGTTTCATACATCCCGAAGAAACACAGAATGGTGCATTTATTATCAAGTCAACACAACACTGACAATGTTGATAATTCAAATAAAAATAAACCAATCATGATCTTGGATTACAATAAAACTAAGGGAGGCGTAGATAATGCAGACAAATTAATTAGGGAGTATTCATGTGGAAGAAAAACCCTTGGATGGCCCTATAGATTATTTATGAATATGATTGACATTTGTGCACTAAACGCTTTCGTTTTTTATATGGAGAAATACCCACAGTGGAAAAAAGGGAATCGATCAAGGAGACGTTTTTTTTTATTTGAATTAGCAGAAGACCTTACGCGGACAAATATACAAAATAGAGCCCATTATAAACAACATAAACTTCATGTAAGACAGGCGTTAGCTGATTGTGGCATTGGTAAGTCTTCAACAGTGCCGATTCAACCGCAAGTTAAAAAAAACGAGGCCGATGTTATCAGTGTCCTCGAAAAGTAGATAGAAAAGTTAACATCACTTGTGGAGAATGCAAAAATTTTATTTGTGAAACCTATCGCAGAAAAAAAAAATTATTATTTGTTTAAAATGTTTAGAAAGTTAGATGGCAGATAATGTTTTTTTATGTTTATCTATTTTTTGTTATTCTAGAAAATAATGTTGTGTTCTGCAGTTTACACTCTATGATATTTTATGTTACACGTAAAAACTTGGTTGTTTTAAATCTTTGTTTTTATTTATATTTTATTATATTTTATTAATAAAGTAACAGCAAATTTTTTTTTTCTGCTTGTAGTTGACAATTCATTCTGACATATCGTCAAAATGGTGGGGTCCCCTAAGGACCCCGTTTAGGGCTTTACGTAATTTTTATTCGATCGGTACCGTAAGGGTTAAAGTTATTATATAAAATAGCTCCATCACGTATAGTTTCTTCGAGAAAAGCGTTTATTTATATACAGGGAGATCCATAAATTCAGTGAAAATATTTTAAGAGCCCATTTTTACAGCTGAAGTAAGATTTTTTACCTGTAAACATGTGTCCTAAACTGCACTTCCCCCGAGTTACAATGGTAAGTTGCGCGACAAAAATCGACTATGTCAAATTGTGATTACTGTTACGGATCAAATATTCTGAAAATATGCACATCCCAATTTTTTTAAGCACTTTATTCATTTCGTGCTTCGAAAATTATGTAAATCTAATTTGAATTTTGAATCACCCTGTTTATAAATAAACATTTTTCTCGAAGAAACCATATGTGATGGGACTATTTTAAAAATTAACTTTATTTAAGTAGGCAGTGGGGTATCATCACTACATACTGTAAACCCAAAGAAAATACTTTCTTTTTTTATTGCACAGTGTAATGAATTTATACGATCAACTGGAAAAAAGACATTATTAGCAAGAGGAAAACAATTTTCATAATTAAAAAGAGAAAACTCCTGAAGTTCATGGAAGTACACCAGCCTAGAAGAAAAGACCAAATATCTCAAGATGTATATCTAGCTTTTTTATTTCATTGTTTCTTCCTGTGGGAATCTTATGGGTAGATGATAAATTTAATTTCGACGCAAATGCTTCAAAGTATTAAGGTATCATCTACAAATACTAATATTGAATGTGATGCAATCTCCAGAGAAATTTTAGACCTTCATCATTGTCAAATTATTATTCAATCTTTTTAACTACAGCAAATGAAAAACAACATGTCGATTCTCAGTATTACATCAATAAATACAACTAATCAATAGCTACAGTGAATTATTGTAGTTTTGATTTTATCAAAAATGCAATATACGTAATTTTTACAACAAATAAGAATAATTTATATTTTCTTTATTCATGACTTACCATAAATTGCAAGCATTTTCTCAGGTGGAATGGGGCTTCTGATATTAGTATCATATGGTTGATTATCACTACTAGCTCATCGAATGAATTAACAATCATTCAAAACTAATTAATGAACTTCTCGAGGTTGGCTCTTAGACGTAGATATAGCATGTAAAATGTCTATACCAATATCACTCATTATTTATTTCCACCACCTACTTTTTTTACGCTTTTGTTTCAAATATTTCAAAGTAAGGTATGAAAATGTAGCAAATTTTAAAGTATTCGTTTTCACTCTACTACTTATTAATTTTGATTCACACACATTATTGTTGTTCTTGTGGTAAATACTACAATTTAAATAAACGCGTGTTATGAACGACTGGCGCAATGACGCGCATTAACTAAACGTTTATGTGTCCCAGGCTTAAAATCTGATACTGCATGCGATAAAATACATAGTAACCTACAGTATGCAAGCCCACTTAACCCTATTGAAAAATCTTGTGCATTTCTAGAATTTGATTTTTTTATTATATGTATACAGGTTGTTACAAATTAGTAGGCCAATCCGTTAACCACAGATTTCTTGAGTGAAAATAACTAGAGTTCCAGAAATATTAAAAAAAATGTGATTTAATTTTTCAACTTTGACGTCCTGTATATTGAATACAAAGCGTCTAGGGAAAAAATCGCGTAAGGAAAGTCTAGTTATTTTCACTCAGGGAATCTGTGGTTAAAGGATTGGCCTACTAATTTGTAACCCCCTCTATAGAAACTTACTTTGTCATATGCGCAATATATTCACGTGTCTGATGTTCATTGAATTGTCTCTTATAATTCCAAATCTTAAATCGGTCCCTTAATTCTTTTTTAGCTCCTTGAAATATGTGTTCCTTACGTCCAGTTTCTCTCGTTTCAATGTTGAAAACGATGTTACAAAATGGTATACATGGATCGTGCATGGATTCAATTGTGTATCTCATGGTTTTTTTTTCTTTATTGTTGCTATTTGAAACACGGCTTTTTCAAATTGAACAACGAAATCTTTATTTGTAGAAAAAAATATCATATCATCCACATATCTGTGCCACATACAGTCTGGCCTGTCAAAGTCTTGTAAATGATAATACGATAAATAACTTAAATATAGGTTGCACAGAACTGGTGATAACGGACATCCCTGTAGTAATCCTACGGTAGAAAATGAAAAATTTTAAAATGTGCATTTATTAAAAATAAAAATTATTTATGTGAACTGTTAACCGGAAGAGACGTCTTAAAGCATAAATACAGCATTCAATTTGTTGAATGAACAAAATTGAATAGAGTCCACCATATATTTTCCACCTTTAAACTCAAGGAACTCTTTCAAACGGTGCCACAGAGTATTTATGCTTTTGATGGAGTTAAGGCTAGGCGCGCACTTGCGATTTTCTGTCGCGTGATTGTTTAGTCGCAAAAATAAAACTCACATTTTTAAATGAAGATGAGTGCACTTACAATTAGAAAATCGCAGTGATTAAAAAGATGCAACATGCTCTATTTACAAAAGTATAGACCTGAACGGACTTGCTATTTTTTAATCGCAAATTGAACGTTTGTAGTTTCAGTTCAAATCGTAAATATTAAATCATATCGCTTGTTTCTTGACTTTGTGACAATTTTGATATAAAGTAATAATGTCAGACGCAGAAATTCTTGATGATTCTAGGGATGACCTTGTTAATAATATTATCGATAGTGAACAATTAATACTGGCGATAGAAAACCGACCTGCTCTATACAGTGCTGTTCTAAATTGTCCCCCCCCCCCCCTTTAACTTTTTAACAGATGAATATTTT
>JABRWK010000446.1:0-26188 GCA_013372445.1 Hypothenemus hampei | reverse complement strand
ATAATAGTATATTATTCAACGAGTGTAAAAGTACGCCATTATAACAGGAGAATGAAGTTTGCAGCACGAGCCGTAGGCGAGTTCTGCAAACTTCATTCTTGTGTTTAATGGCTCTTTTGCACAAGTTGAATACTATACTTTATCTATGACCATCAACCATGATAGTAGATGTGACATATGTACAATGCCAAAATCACAAATGTGCAAATTTTGCATTTTTCAACTAAACGTACCAGACATAAAAATCTAAAATTTTGAAATTCCAAAAGTCACTAAATTTATTACTAAAAATAATGACAGAACGATGGAATAATGAACACTTTTTCCATCGCTCTGTCATTATTTTCCACAGAGGTAAAATGCTATACTTTTTCAATTGAAAAGTATTGAAAAAGAGTACAGTTATTTAATGGTCATAGATAAAAATTGTTTTTTAACTATTGTCGGTAAAATAACAAAACCTGCTAACTGCATCAAACCCAATTTTACAGGAAACACAAAAAACGTTTAATTTTTTCTATATATTTGAATTTTTTTCTTTTTTATAATATTATCTAATTTCGCAGTAGAAAATTAATAATATTTTATAATTTGTTCTTTAAAAATTCAAAGTTTTAAAAAATTAAACGTTATTTGTGTTTCCTCTAAAATTGGATTTGATGTAGTTAGCAGGTTTTGTTATTTTACCAACAATATATAAAATTATATTATAAACAATCTTTTATTTTTATTTGAAATAGCTGAAACACATCCCCACAGAATTGCCTCAAGTCTTTATGGATGAAATTAATAATAATATCAGTTCTAACTCTTCTGTGGAATCGAATCCAAGTCATCCCATACAACGCACTTATTTGTTGAAGATAAAGGTGATGGCGGAATTTGTGTGTCAGTACCACTGCATGGTCTCAAAATAACATTTTTAACAGATTATAATGGCCTAAGAAAAGGATGTAATTTACATGTAAAATCTCTCAATAAACCACTTCATTCCAATGAACTATCCAGTTGTCTAATTCATGATTCCTGGTACTAACACTTTAATTAATGGAAAACTCCGTATATATTCTATAAGACTGCTTAATAATATTGGTAGATTAATTGATGATTTCTCAAGAATTCATTAGGACTAACTAACCTTTTATTTGTTTGTTATTGCTGTTGTTTGTTGGTGTTGATGAAGAACTATTAAGAAGTCGAGAAGTCTTTGTATGTGTATTTTCTTCATTTATCCTTTATGTACAGGAAATCAGAGACCTGAAAATGAATAATTTAATAAATAAATTAATAATACTATTGAAATGTAATTTTCACTTACTTTTTAAATAATACATGTAAAGCTCACCATCTGTGATTTGTAGGAAATAATAAGTCTTCGTAATTAAAGATATTGTTTAGGTACTCCTAAAACGGTTAACATTAGCATAAATCAATTTGTTTTAATATTGAGATGTTATAAATATATGTTACTTCAATTTACCTCCTTTATAAGTAACAGGAAAAATTTGCTAACAACATTAAGATTATTAAGAATGTTTAATAAATCTTGCTGTACTGCAATGTTCAGCAAATGATGATTAACTGTATACCAACGTTTCTTAAAGCACAAATCTACTCTTTCTAATGGATCTCGTTTCTAGAAGGGCGCTTTTAACCTAAAATATTGGGTGGGAGTAGGTTTTAAAGGTAATAAATTATAAAATTTTATTGATGCCTGAACCAACGAATGTTTTCTATTCACGTGTTTCTCATAGCACCGATGTTGGAGCCAATATGAAAATATTGAAACTTGTCGGAGCGTGTTGAAAATGCATAGTATTGAAAATATTCTACAACGTGTTGGAAAGAATATAAACAAATAATCCTTCTAACACGTTGCAGAATGAAAAAATGGAGAGAATCATATACAATGTTTCAAAATATGCTTCATTCATTCATTTCATTTGTTCTTCAATAGAGAAGGATGTAATTTCTTGGCTCATTCTAAGAAAAAAATTCCTGTTAACATGGGTCCGCAAATGCACTGTTATCGAGATACATGATGCAAAAAAAGACCTTTTTCAGTTTTTTGACAATATTTCAAAAACCATGTAATATACAGAACTCAGCTTTTGTACAACTGTTATCTTTAATATTAGTTACGTTTTGAGTGTCAATTAAAATTTTTTTCATATACCGGCACTGGAAATTTTAATGATGCATGAGGTTATTTAGTGTCTCATTATTACCATACTGGAAAAATTGGCATTTTGAAAGTACATTTTAAACTACTAATGTTTTCTACATAAAAAAGGTATTTCTTGTCAAAAGCTCTAATGCGAACCGTTTTCGAGAAAAATTGCATTTTATGATGAAAAGTAAAAAAACAACATAATCAAAAAAGTTTTAAAGTTTTCAATTTTTAATTTCAATATCTTTTGTGATATTTAAAATAAATTTACGGTGGAAGTTTAACATACTGATGGGTTTAAAACAAAAAAGTCCTAGCCTTTGTAAATTGACCAATGAAGAAGACAAGAATGCTGCCAATTTAAACACTCTGTATCTTGAAAACGATACGTTTGGGAACCCACCTTTTTTCTTAGAATGAGCGAAGAAATCACATTCTTTATTTTCCGACACATATTTTGAAATACCCTATATAAGAACATGTGGTTGCATAATGCAAGTTTAGTGAAGAAGATTTAAAATATTTTTCCATTAGTTATTTAACAAAATAGGTTTCGTCCATTAAGCTCTAAGAATTTTGGGACAAACTACCTGAAAGTCATAAATGTAGTCCCATTTTAAAATTAAATGTACCTTGTTTAAAAGAAGAAAATTTTAACGATACAATTAAGGTGTAACACAATTTGATGTGCCACCTATAAAATCATGTCCCACATATAATATAAGTAAATAAACAAATCAATAAATAAATATAAATGAAAGGTGATCATGTAAAAATTACCATTATAAAAATGTCTGTTATAATTAATGGAATAATTGAATTGGTGAGTGCAGAAACCACATAAGTCATTAAAAATGCGAAATCCACTTTTTAACTCCAATTTGTTCGAAAAGGGCGGTTACATGTTATATCAAAATATCACGTCAGTCAAAGCTTTCATTACAGAGATATAAGAGTGAGAAAAAATTTTTGAATCAGACACAACATGAGTCATTGACTTATGTGAAAAAAAACCACCAAAAACGATAATGACGGGGTTTTGGAGACTGATTTGTATTGATTTAGAAACCCTCTTTAATATTCAAACTTCAGTTTCTTTTTCTTTAAACTTAAGGCTATTTCTAAAATTTATAAATTGTATTTTTAAAATAAATTGTTTAATATTTATTATTATATGGATTAATAAGGATATTGGCTTATTTCAACTTTCCATGGAACGTCAACACAGAGAAAATTATAAAATTGCACACTATTAATAAAATAAATATTTGTTTGGTGCAGAAACCACATAAGTCACATTTAGTTTTTGAATCTTAGAAAAAACGCACGATAGAAACACTGACTAATTAGTGTATAGTTATCATTTTATGTCTTAAACACACCATATGACCCGAAAAATATTCTATTTTGTCTCAAATTAAGATCAGTGCAATGTTTTTTTGCTTTTCTGTAAAATTATAAAAATGTGACTTATGTGGTTTCTGCACTCACCAATTCAATTGTTGTGTGTGCTGTGGTGCATCAAATAGTATGTTGTAACATTCTTTCAAAAATAGATAATAGATCAACTTCCACTTAACATGCCTTGAGGTCATTTTAGACGGTTAGTTCAGTTGTCCGTTCAGTTTCAGTTCGCTTGCTAGTTATCCTATTTGTGAATAGAAAAAATTAAAAAATAAACTAAAACTGATTCAGAGCTATGGCTCGATGGGTTTGCCAATATCTTTAGGTGTCAGTCATCAGTTATCCACGATTTTCGATCTACTCTAGGAAGTGAACTTAAACTGAATGGACAACTGAACTGCCGTCTAAGAGAGCTTTTATAATGCCATTTGAAATTTCAAAGTTGATACCTAAATTTACCTAGATTAAGGGCTAGCAACTATAAAAGTAATAATGTAAATCGGTATTCCCTCAAGTTAAAAATCGACTTGTTTTTGTAATTATTTCAAAAATTTATAATAAACGAAATAGTCAGGTAGAAATTTTATTTGGGACACCGCGTATATTAAAAAGAAGATTTAAAGTTCCACAGAAAGGCCGTGTTTTTTATACTTAGAGAGGTTTATAAATCCTGAAAAAAACAAACATTTTCAATACATTTGGTTTTAACAGAAGAAAATTAATACATTACAGGGTAGTCCGTAAATGCTTTTTTTAATAATCATTTCCGCAAGAAAATTCTAATAGATTTGCAATAGTAATTATATCAGAAACTAATCTGCATATCGTCGCTTTGCATACGATACGATGCGGTATCTGAATTTTTCAAATTTATGGGAGAGTAAATTTTAAAAATTTGCTGTAATATGCTACGTTGCTCTTATTTCAGTTACGCCTAAACGTTTATACATTTAAATATTTTGCAAACTAATCGGTATTAAAACAACTTGATAGAACTCTTAAATTTAATTAACTTAATGTGGATAATTTCTAAACCCAATTTTTTGAAATACGGCGATATGTTTTCTTATTTAGAATAGGGATTCCCAACCCTTTGTAGTCCAAGGGAATTTTTATGTACATTTTTTCAAATTTTTTTAGTTTTACGTTATAATCAATGTTCTATTTCGCAAATCTATAATAAAAAATAGAATTTTCAGAGTAGTTACCCGAAAAATTTTGAGAAAATATTTTATATCATCAGTGCTCATAAAGCCACATCTTATCTTTGTGGGATTAAGAACAAATATTTTAACAAACATATTTATTAAAAGACATTTCAAAAATAAACATTTAACTTAATTATTTTTGCTGAAAATCGGCAAAACAATTTCTATTGCCGGTTAAACATAGAGCTACTTTAGAGTTTTTCATCAATGTTGCACATTTTTGCAAGAATATTCCTGTTTTATGATAGGTGTTACTTCAAAAGAGTGCGCGGTTTATAGTTGCCTTACTTCTTATAATCACTTAAAAATTAGTGGTTTCAGCAACTGCTTATAAGGGCGACCAGGAAAAATATTTATTACCGTCGATTGGGGTAATAAAGAACATTGGGGGCAATAAGGAATAATTCTTTCTGTTTGTGTTCGGTGGAGTTCGTGTTGAATTTTCAACTTGGAAGTATGTGAACATTGAAGGGTTTTATATTAGGTTTGAGATTCATATACTTCCAAGTTAAAAATTCAACACGAACTCCTCCGAACACAAACTGAAAGAGTTGTTCCTTATTGCCCCCATTGTTCTTTATTACCCCAATTGACGGTATGTGGTTTCATTTGTTGCATACTGAGCTACAAAGGGATAAACTTACATCCACCAACTTTTCACTTTTATTCAAATAACTCAATAAAAAACCTACATGGTCAAGACTTTTTGTATTTATTGTTATTTAAGAATTCTCCGTCCAGTACACATAAAATCAGATGCACTTTACGATTATCATGTGACTAGTGCAACTACAAATATCTAAATTTTGAATAATCGCCATAAATAACAGTGTAAACAATTTTTAATTTGTAATTTTGGGTGTCTTGAAATTCGCAAAATGTTTCCCCTATATGGGGTTCGCAAAAAAAATGTTGTTTAAGAGGTGGTCCTCGAATTACATAAGTTTAAGAACTCCCTATATGAAGTGCATTAAAGTATTAGATGTATAATTTAAAAAGGTAATTTACTGCGTTGCTTAATTCGTGAAATCGGCAAAACTGTGTCTATTACGTTATTTAGGTAATAAATGGATTCAATGGTAACATATTTTTTAAAACAAGAAAATATATATGGTTTACAATTAGCTATAAGGGATATTATTAACCTTTCAGAGATAACATACATATTTGATTCAGGCAAGTTAACTTCGATATTACAGATCGGCTGAAAAAAAAGAGACTTTAAACGACTTACAATATCCCACTGTTAAGCCAAATGTACGATCTGTACGTTTCTTTGCGGCTTTAATTTGCTTTAAGGTGAATGGTGCTGTTTGACTTTTATTTGTGATTTTTCGAAGGATCACGTGAGAGATACCCATTAATTATATAATTAATTCAACAATTTGTTATAACACTGTTTTGAACTTTCTGTGTAAACTAGCTGAGGACAACCGGCTTCGATGGGTTTTTTTTAATGAAATAATAGCTGAAACCCGCGACTTTTTCCGCGAAATTAATTATGCCTTTTTACCCACAAACATATAGTTGTTTTTACAAAATAGTTGCATAAAAACTGTCTATTAAATTTTATTAGTGACAACATTACATTGAAACCGTACAACGATGAAAAAATATGTTACCTTTACTGTCTTTCAAGAAATAGGTTATGTCATTAAAAACTCTTCAAATGCTTATTCGTGTACCTTGACGCATGCGTCATAGCGAATTTGAGACGTATCTATCACTGCATGCGTTCTTTATAGCGTATCAATCTTTTGCGTCAAGAAGCAAAGCGATACAATAGCTAAGTTCGCGAATGAAATCCTGAACCAGTAAGCGACATGCTGATTGGTCAAAAACAGTTCAGAACAGTTCGCGAACTGCTTTTGACCAATCAGCATGGTGCTTAATGATTCAGAATTTCATCCGCGAACTTAGCTAATATTTCCCGAGGCTGATAGGAATTTGTATGCGTTATCTTTTGCATCTTAACTTTTTTATTTAAAATGGAATGGAACCATGACAGAACTATTGAGTTTATTGAATTTTACAGTGGTTTCAAGTATTTATGACGATCTGAAGATCCCATTTATAAAAACAAAGTTATAAGAAATGATACTGTTCAAGCATTATCTATAAAATACAGTATAACACCAAAACAGGTCTTAAATAAAATTAAAAGCTTAAGGTCATAATTCCATAAAGAACATACAAAAATTACAAAAAAAACTTTAAAAAATCCATCTTAAATTATTCAATACGTGCGATATTAAAATTTACAATGTAAATGAAATGTTGCAAGATAAAAAAGGCAAAAGTTTTATACGTTACACTGTATGCGCTGGTGCACAAAACCTCACACCTTTTAACACATAAAAAAAGGCTCCGTCTAAAGTTAACTTTAGAGGCGCAATTTTCAAAAATCCTTTCTTAGTGCTCATCTACAGTATGTATAGAATATCAGTGCAAAATTTCAGTTTTCTAAAGCTAGCCGTTTGAGCTGGCTATTGATTCTATTCTTTTATATATGTACGATATACATATGTATACATATACAGGGTAATTCACAACTTATCCGACAAACTTTAACCACATGTGCGTTTTCAAATAAGTAGTCTGTTTGTTGAAAAAAAATATAATAAAAGTCCAACAGAAATCGAATTAAAAATTCTTGAGGTTTCAATAATTGAAAATAATAAATGAGACAACTGCTCGTGAGTCTTGCCTTGCCTCTCCATATGTTAAAACAATGTCCATTAACTCCTCATTATTGTACACATACCATTTTTATTGGGATAACTTATTAACACTTTAAAAACTAATTTACACAAACTAAATATTAGTGACTCAGGTTCAGTATAAAGGTAAAATCTACACTGACGTTCCTATCACAGTATTATTAAAAAAAAAAATTGTACCAGCTTATTTTTGTCATTTTTTTATGCAGTGTTTACTTTAGTATGGTAAATAAGATGGTAGAGTCTAATGTATTATTTTCAATTATTGAAACTTTAAGAATTTTTAATTCGATTTCTATTGGACCTTTATATTTTTTTTTCAACAAATCGACTTCTTATTTGAAGGCGTACATGTGGTTTAAGTTTGTCGGATAAGTTGTGAATCACCCTGTATATAAATATGTATAATAGAAGAAGAAACAGATAGATATGAAAATAGGACTTGACGAAAAAACGCGCGTTCTGTCCAAAGAGCTGTCAGTCTTTTTACGAGACATACACCACTATCAATTTAATCTTAAAACGAAAGAAATAATTATTCCTATGTAATTTAACAAAAAGGATATAAAAGATAATTTGGTATCAGAGACTGAATCAAAATTTAATTTTAAAAATATGCACACTGGAACGCTGTCGATTGGTGGACATGTGTTGACTCGTAAAGCATAGCGTATTTAAGTGCAAATTTAGTTTTAACATTAAGTCTATTCCAACTGCCGTCAGGAACCGTTCGCGAACGGTAAAAAATGATCGACCAGTTTAATACCGAGTGACATTCATAAGTAATTAATTCAATATTGAATTGGTCGATCATTTTTTACTATTCGTGAACGGTTCCAGACGCCAGTTGGAACAGACCTATTGTCTATGCAGATATCCAGGAACTATAAATACATTAGAAAGTTATCAGCGGCTCCAAGAAATGTGGGATTCACTTATTAAGTTTGAATGTGACGTACACTCAATTTCGGAGAGATACGCACCTTTAGAGTGCAAGCGCAAACGAATAGAGCGTACAATTTTTTTCTGCACAGAAACATGTTACTTAATATGTCATTTTTCGCTTTCAGAAAAAATGGTACTTTTTAGCAATTATTTAAAAAAATAACATTGATCTCCTACACACACGTAAAGTATAGACCTATAACGTATTGTTAGTAATACACTTTAATCTATACCATTCCATAAAAAAATATGAGATAAATTCATTACAAATTTTTGTCACTTAATACCCCAACTGACGGCATGTTATTTAGAATAAAAATAAATTAACATTGTTTATTTCTGAAAAATACATATAAGTCGTATGAATTTTTAAATATTATACATATAAATAAATAAATTAATAATCAATACCGTTGTATTTTTGTTTTCATTTTCAAAACAAAAAAAAGGTTCTGGTTACACCCTCTACCTTAGGCAGGTAATTTTTTGAAAGCCGGTAAAGAGCCTTTGGACCTTTCGAACATTTCAACCTTTTAAATTTGGCAGTTAAAAATGTCTAGGGACCTTAAGTTAATATCTTTTCATTATTAACATTTTTAAGGACATAAAACTTATTATGTTACTCGGATTTTATTGTCCATCGAAAAATAATGGTAGTTTCCCATACAAACTGTATTCCAAAATCCTTTTTAAAAAGATACAGGATATTGAAGTTTTATTACTCTCCATTTCATATAAATTTACAGTGGTAGGTGAAGCTAAGTGAGCCCGATTTACACGATAAAAAATCGTAACGTTCAACGTGAATGCCGATTGGCACGTGAATAAAATATTTTATCAGACTTGTTTCTAAACCAATCACAAAGCCGTATTTTTAGTCCCTATGCTTCTCCATACTACAAAGTTACATGAAACGGACAATAGAAAATTCAAATTTCATTAATATCTTCAAAGATGAAAAAAAATAATTCAAAATCACTTTTCTAAATCAATTTGGAAAAGAAAAGAATAATTGATTTTTTTCGGTATATAATACAATTTTCGATTAAAATTCACGAAATGTAATTTGCTTGTTAAGATTAACATAAAATATCATGAATGTATATGGTTTTTATTTTTTTTACTCTAAAACGGAGCGAAAAAAAGTCAAATGAACTTTTTTTCTCTAAACTGAACATCAAAAATAATTTTTATTTCGAGAAAAACTAGTACCGGACCATTTATGTCATTAAAATTGTATTGAGCTGTGTCTATACGAATGCCACTGATGAAGTTAATAATAGCTTTGTTCGTAGAGAGACTTCTGAACCAATTCAAGGACTATTAGCATGCGCAGTCCTTCAAATTGCGTTCGTGATTTACAAAATTCTGAAATTGAAAATGCATCTTGAAAAATTGCGTATGCGAATAAACCCTGAACTAATTCAAAATTCTCTCCGCGAACAAAACTAACAGTGTTTTTATATAAAAAAAATGCTCCTCCACTAACTCTCGAAACGTGCAAAATTTCATTTAAATATCTAAAGCAATTTTAAAAATATTAATAAAATTTGAATTTTTTAATAAAACTTTACCTGTAATGTAACGAAATATTATTAAAATATGGTATATGTAGGTATATGGGAAATGGCCATTACTTTTCAATAAACAATCAGCCTTTAAACGATGATACAATGATTATGAAGCATCCTGTACAACCTGTAACCTGTAACCCTGTAGTGCCATTGCCCGTAGTGGGGGTCTGATAGGCCCAAAAATCATACAATACTCATACCTACATGATTTTTGAGTTGGCTTCATCTTTCATTTTCAAAAATAAAAATAAAAAATAAAAAATTAATAAAAACAAAAAATTATAGATTTTTGAATTCTGAACACGATGCCGTCGAGAAAATTGGAGCATTCCATTTGAAATAAGCAAGTTATTGAGATTTGAAATAATGCAACTTCGGAAGCATATTTCGGGGGTTGCGAAAAACTTTTTTTTTAATTCAAACCCGCCAAAACGTAGCTTATTAAGTCATCTTGGAGTTCTAGAAAACGGATTCAAAAGTTCGCAGCGGTTAGGGTACAGCTCTGATTTCAGTGGGAGCTTGCAGCTGTCAAAAATTTCGAATTTTCCGGAATAACTCGAAAACGGTAAATTTTAGACATGGGACACTTTACATAAAGTAACTTTAGAATTTAACGAAGAATTCAAAAATGTAAAAAAAATTGGGGGGTTCCATTTAAAAAACATAAGTTTGTGTCACGCTTCAGAGAGTACTCTGTATAAAGTGAAAATATTTTATAAAAGTAGTCTTTAATGTTACCTAACAAACACTCGAAACAGAAATTCAATAAACTTTCTTGTATTCCCAATATCTTCCCCCCCCGTGTGGGACACCCTGTATACACCGGTATCCGAGATAGCGCTGAAACGTGTCTTTTATGGTATTACGAATATATTACCAAAATTTATTAAAGGCAAAGTAAATACAAAATTATTAGTTTGTTTATTTAAATTCTAGCACTAAATTATTTAAACACTACTAAATTTCGTATGTTAACCTCACTCTGTTTGTTTATTAACTATAAGGTTTGTTCAAGCAAACTGTTAGAAACATGTTTCCAACATTTTGTTACAACCAGAAATTGTTACTAACATATTTAAAAATGTTAGCAACATTTTTCTGCTGAGACGAAAAATGAACAAGGAGTAGCTGATGTTACGCTTTATGTCAAAAAATTTGATGTACACTAATATCGTATTTGAGGCAGTGCCATGTGTACCGGGTAAAAGTAAGGTATTTGAATTTGAATGTTGTTATAAAATTACTGTTAATTTTAATATTGGTAAAAAACATGGAAATTAATCAAAACGGTAAGTTTAATTGATTGAATATTAATTTTGTGATGTTAAAAAAGATTTACTTACTAGAAGTAGGTGATATAGGTATGTTATACATGTATGTAAATTTATAATTTGAGTTTTTCATTTTAGAAACTGTAGAATACATAATTATCAAACCACATGAGGATGTGCAACTTGTTTCAAAACCTATTATTCTGCAGAATCAGAATCAAAGCAACGAATATACTTCTTGGTCAATAAACGTTACTAAATGACTAATTACTCTATACAGAGTGGAACATTTAACTGGAATAAATTCGATACCTCCTTTCGCATTCGTTTTCTAAGGAAACTAAAAAATACGGGTCTCAATTTTTCAAGTTTGACACGTTTTTGCGGCATCCAATTGAATTTTACACCCTTTTTAAGGGTAGACACAACCCCCAACTTTTTTTTTTCAAATGTAAAGGTATGTATTGCGATAGCTCATTAGAAAGAGCATAAAAAAAAGGATACAATACACTACTTACTTTTGAGAAACCGATCGCATAGAGGCCATAAATAAATTTTTAAAGAAATTGAAAATAATTTTATTTAAATTTTAGAATAAAGGCTAATTTTTGTATTTGGTGGTCTAGGTCGTTTTAACAATAATCGATATTACTATTTAATTTTATGTCCATGCAGAAATCTAAATAGTTACAAAAAACTAGATTTTATTGATAAAGTTGTTTACTTACCTGTTTGCGCATTTTTGGTCATTTCGCTTTGAATGTGAAAGAAATTGTAACTTGCAATTGTGTTTTGAAGTTTTTAAAATTATTTCAATGGATTATTTAACTGCAGCACTTAAAATCGAGATTTTAATGATGATAGGTTATGGCGATAGATCGCGTACTCAAGCAGAGGTAGCAGCTTTGTTTCAAGAAACACACTCTGATTTACCACCAATTTCGCAAGGCACCATCAGTAAAATTGAAGTACGTTATCGTGAAATGGGCCACGTAAAGGAGACACCAAGACAAAGGCAACCTCGAGTAATGAATGAAGACAAACAATTAAATGTTTTACTTGCTCTCCAAGAAAACCCTATTACTCCAGTTCGGCAACTTGCAAGAGAGAACAACATCAGTCATATGTCTGCATTAAGATTACTGAAGTCATGTAAAATACGCCCATACAAAATGCTAATGGTGTGAGAACTAATGGAAGATTAAGCAGATCGCCGTCTTCAGTTTTGTGAAATTATGATGAATGCACTTGATCAGCATTTAATAGATTCGGCCTGGATTCTTTTTTCAGATGAGTGTACTTTTGCATTAAATGGCGAAGTAAATAAGCAGAACTGTCGTTATTGGTCCACAGAAAATCCTCACTGGATACGCGAAACTCACACTCAGCGCCCGCAGAAACTGAATGTTTGGGCAGGCATAATTGGTGACCAAGTCATTGGGCCAATATTTCTTGAAAACAATTTGAATGGGCCGATATATCTGGATTTCTTACAGCAAGATCTTATTCCCGCTTTAGCTGCTTTATTGCCTCATCAGGAAGAAGCAGATCTTCATGATAATCGAATATGGTTTCAGCAGGATGGTGCTCCCCCCCATTACGCTCAAAATGTTCGACACTATTTGGATGAAGTGTTTCCAAACCGCTGGATTGGAAGAAGGGGTACGATTGAATGGCCACCAAGATCGCCAGATCTTAATCCTCTGGATTATTTCCTTTGGAGTCACTTGAAAACCAAAGTTTACGTGACGGATCCTGAAAATCTAGCGGAACTCAGGCAAAGATTAATTCACGAAATCCGACAAATAACCCCAGAAGTACTACATAATGTAAGAAATGAATTTTATCATAGATTAGGGTTCTGCCAGGAAAACAATGAACATTTTGAACAATTTCTACAATGAAAAAATTAAATTATCCTTTATTCTAAAATTTAAATAAAATTATTTTCAATTTCTTTAAAAATTTATTTATGGCCTCTATGCGATCGGTTTCTCAAAAGTAAGTAGTATATTGTATCCTTTTTTTTATGCTCTTTCTAATGAGCTATCGCAATACATACCTTTACATTTGAAAAAAAAGTTGGGGGTTGTGTCTACCCTTAAAAAGGGTGTAAAATTCAATTGGATGCCGCAAAAACGTGTCAAACTTGAAAAATTGAGACCCGTATTTTTTAGTTTCCTTAGAAAACGAATGCGAAAGGAGGTATCGAATTTATTCCAGTTAAATGTTCCACCCTGTACAAGGAATATCATACGCAGGTTGGTACATCAATTAAAAGTCAAAAAAATCTTTGGTTGAAATTTTAAATGATGAATTTAACATTAAATACTGCACAAATAGAAAATAAATGGAGGACTCGTTTAAGGGCATACAAAAATATCATCGACAATAATAATAAAACTGGAAGAGCAAGGAAAATATTTGAATACTTATTGTTAGAGGAGATAGACAATATATTTAGTAAAAGGACAAACATTAATCCAAGTCTTTTGTTAAATGAAGACACTGTTGCCAAAATTCCCAGAAGTCTACTAATGATCCTGGATCATCATCAACAAATAATTCCAATGAAGCTCCAGTGCTAGAAAAAACTCTTACATCTAAGAGTTCTAACAATGACATACAAACAAATAAAACAAGACACAGAAGGAAAGTATTATCAAGGAATGATGTCTTGGATAAAATCAGAGTTGATAGGCAATCGCGTCATGAAAAATAGACAAAAACAATAAATGAACGCTTAGAAATAGAGAAGCAAAAACTAATTGAGCGTAAAAGATCCAATGAAATACTTGAAGAAAGAAATCGTATTCTTCAAGCGTTTTGGAGAAAAATATTTCTTTTCCTGCATATTTGTAATTATTTAATTAGTTTATGTACCATCGTACTTAATGTTTTAATAGGTATTTAATTTTTTGTCTGCGGTTTTTTGTTGACCTTTACAATAAGAATTATTTTGTTATAAATAAACAAATCTAAAATTTTCGGTATTTAGATTTTTAATTAAATTCTTAATTTAATTAAATGCCGGCATTTTCACAACGTATGTTCTGTTTTTTTAACCAAAATCTATAAATTCAATGTTTGAAGTAAATGATTTGTTAAAAGAATTCCATATGGAGCTTCTCGTTCAAGATTCGCTTTATTTATGTCGGGATCAATTTGATCAGGTATAAGGTCAAGTCCTTCTTGCTCCAAATCAATATCAAAGTCATCATCTATTGCCATGTTGTAAAGGACACAACAGGCTCTAATAAAATGACCAATATCATGCACATGTCTTAATTTGCAATGGTAAAGTTGGCGAAACTTCTGCTTTAGGAGGACAAAAGCATGTTCTATTACATATCTACAGCTTGATAATCTGTGGTTGAAACGACGTTGAAGTCGAATTAAATGTCCATTATTTTTAAAAGGTGTAACTAAATGACGCGAGAAACTATAGGCACTATCTCCCAAAATAAAGTAGTCACCACACTTATTAGGAAGATTTTCAGATAACGCAGACCTTTTAAAAACTCTTGAACTATGTACGGATCCAGGAAAGCCAACAAAAAGACTTCTGATTTTCTTATTATGGTCACACACAGTTTGCATCTACAACAGACAAACTTAGAACAATTGTCTAGGTATGATTAATATTTATATCATAGAAGATGCCAATAATCATTAATTATCTCCAATTCTAATAAAAACTAATAAATACCCTGAATTGAAAAAAACTTATTCCTGTTGTAGTAAGAATCTGGCTCTTGAATGGGCTTATCAATTCTAATATATGAACCATCAATAATCCTTATAACTTAAGGGAAACCCTTCTCACGAAAAAATCTCTTATGATCTATTTTTCTTCCAAATTTGGCCATTGGATTATTTGTGGGGACAGATTACTTAAGAAATATGTGGGCCTTCTTATTATTCTGAATAAGCTACTTATATAAAAGAAGCAGCTTCTTGTCCCACAAACCAGAAAAAAATAAGAACTTGGTCGTTAGTACTCATTTTGTCGTTTCTCCCTGACTGGTAATTAAATAAGTCACTTTGTTGATATCTTTCCGTAATCTGATCAGCAATTAATTTCCTTATTCTAAAATGTTCAATAAATTCTACTTTATTGTAGCGCTCGACTGTTTCTGTGATGAAATTTCGATTTATAGGTTTTTGCCTGTTTTCTATTATTTTTAATTCTAAATCATAATCACTGTAGTAATCAAAATCACTATCATACGGTTCGTCGTATACAGGAAAATCCATTTTTCACAGTATAATATAAACACCGAACAAAACGTCAAAGAACTAATCAAGAAAATACGCGGTTATGTTTGAAACTGTTAGAAATGTTTGAAGAACATCGGCAAACATATCAAGTAGCTCCTAATACGTTACCAACATTTTAAAACAACTGCTGGAACAACAAACAATTTCAAAATATTTCAAACATTGCTCTGCAGGAACGACAAATTTGCTGTGCGCATGCCTAGAGCTGTTAGAAACATTTCTAACTACTTGCTGGAGCAAACCTATACAGGATGTCTGGAAATTCATGTCCATGCCTTTTGGATGTGATTCAGGGAGCAAACATAAGTCGAAAATGAAGTGTTGAAAATTGGTAAATTCGCCTTCGTTATTGAGATATAGGACATTAAAGTTTTAGAAAAAAAAATAATAATACGCCACTCCTTTTTCTCAAAATAATAATTCTGTTCGGAATTCTCGTTCAATTTAGAAGAAGAAAGCTCTCTTGACTCTTTTTGGTGCAATGCATTTTTTTCGAGTAAAAAATAAAAACTGTTATTAAAATCATTGAAAAATATCCTGTATGTAGAGGTTTTTTTTGTGTATCGGACGAAAAAAATTCAAGAGACTTTTTTTCTTCTAAATTGAACGAGGATATCTGAAATAATTTTTATTTTGAGAAAAAGCAATGGTGTATCATTTTTTTCTCTAAAAAAAGTGCTGAGATGTGTCCGTACACATGCCACAGGTAAAATTAAAAATAAGATTTTTGCATAAAAAGAAGCGCTCACGGTAGCTGTCAAAACGTGGAAAATTTCGTTTAAATATCTCAAACGGTTTTGAAGATATCAATAAAAGTCGAATTTTTTACTAAAATTTTAACACCCTATATCTCAGTAACGAAGGCGAATTTGCAAATTTTCAACACTTCATTTTTAATTTATTTTTGCTCCCTAAATCACATCCTAAAAGCACAGGCGTGAATTTCCAGACACCCTGTATACTCAATTATTACCAATTAAAAACTAAAAAACCCTAGAAAAATGGCACTCTCATGTTAATTCTTCTTCTTTTCAATTTGAATTGGTACATTTTCAATTAATATTTTGAAAATGCCGTATAATTTTGTACAAAAATCATATGAAGGAATTTTCTGAATTATAAAAATAAGGCAGCCCATTCCAGGAGGATTTTAAAAGACATTAGAAGAAAGACTTTCATTAAATTCTCTGAATCCTTAAACGTCAATACTCCCATCTCAAAAACCTGGAAAATTGTCAAAAGCTTCGCTAACAATTATGAAAATAACTCTCAATATATTAGCAATGAAAACACCTTAATTGAAGAAATATTTGATAAATTAACTCCTCCATTTGCTCCCTTAACAGCACAAGTGATCATTATGGCATTAATCATGATGAAGCACTAATTACAGATATATCCTTGAACGAACTTAAACTTGCGCTCCAGAACAAAAAAGATACAGCACCCGGGAGGGATGGTATGACATATTCGATGCTATATCGTACCCCAATTCTCTTCAAGAATAATATGGCTAATCTTTTTTCAAGGATACTTAATAAAAGCTTGCCAATTCCAGAGGACTGGAGAACACAGATCAACCTTCCCATTAAAAAGCCAAAAAAAGATCCCTTAATTAGCTCATCTTATAAACCTATAGCTTTCTCTTCTTGTGTTGGAAAGACATTTGAGAGTATATTGAAAAATAGACTTGATCATTTCTTGGAGAGCAATAACATTCTTAATAAATCTCAGATCGGTTTTAGAAGGGGTAGAGGAACCATAGATTATTTAGTTTCCTTTTCTGCGGATACCCATTCTGTCTTCAGTAAGGGTGAACTAGTAACAGCGGTTTTTATAGATATCAAGGTTGCAGTCGATTGAGTTCAGCATGAGATATTGAAGGAAAAGCTTCTTAATGTAGGAGTAGCTTCTTGTATGGTTGATGTCCTCTTCAATTTAATGTCTCAAAGAATTACATATCTTCGTTCTCCAGGTACGGGAAAGCTAGTAGATCCTCGTTGGGCTCATTATGGTCTTCCACAGGGATCGCCGTCGAGTCCAATATTGTTCAATATATATACACATGATACTAGAAGGGTTTAGGGGAAAATATTGGGCTGATACAGTACGCTGATGATTTGCTCATTTATTCTTCCCATAGAATGGTCAATTCTGCTATCTTGGAGTTTCAAAATGCAATTCATTGTTTGGAATTGTGGACTCAAAATAATCATGCTCATTTCCTCAGAGAAAACTAAAGCCATGTTCTTCTCCAAGGGGAGTAGACAAAGACCAGTTCTAAATATGTATCTCCCTTCATGACTCCTCTATAGAATGGATAAATCATTTTAATTATTTGGGTTTCGTATATGATAATATTTAGTATGAAATGGAAACTTCATGTTGATCAGTGCGATGTAAAAGTCAGTAGATTCATTAATATTATGAGAACACTGTGTAGGACTTGGTGGAATGCAGAACAGAACACTCTATTGAAAATATATAGGGGTACCATAAGAAGGATATTGGATTACGGATGTCAAGCCATTGTCTCGGCACCAAAGTCTCAGCTGAAAAGATTGGATTCCATACAATATCAAGCGCTGAGGGTAATCTCTGGATGTATGCGAAGTACTTCAATTTATACATTGTTGGCTGAAATGGGTGAGATGCTTTTAACTATCAGAAAGAACAGATTATCTTTTCGATATTATCTCAAACAATTAGTCTATTCTGGCCCCTCAAAGAACTCTCTAACAAGATTGATTATACAGGTGTGGAAAATTTAAAAGTAGTCATAGGAAATATAATGGAACGGACAGAGAATACACCCCCGCTAATATAAAATCGTGTGCAACTGACAAAGATAGCATATCTTTGACATTTAGCTGATTTCGAGTGGTGTTCGGTTCGAGCTATAAGATAATCTTATAGTCGAAATAATAGAAAGATATTTATATATATTGTTTATAATGAAAATCTCCCTTATTGGAAGAACAAAACATGCCCATCAATTATAGCGGGCTGGGACACGGATATTTTTTACATGAATAAACTGATCAGATCTAGATGCATTTCGATGTATGGTTATGATTATGGATTCCAATTCGAGTCCATCAATTGGAGGGACTCCCAAATTCAAAAATCTTCTATCACAGCTAATCAAGAATTCCAACTTTTAAAAGATACAAATTATAAAAATATTTAAATTATCTACACCGATGCCTCCCTTGACCCAGAAACTCAGGACTGTGGAATAGGCATATACATATAATGAGTCCAATGATACTCAATACAATGCTAGATGTATTAACGGCACCTCTATTTTTAATGCTGACATTTTTGCCATCAAATGTGCAATTGACATGTTTGTTAATAATAATATCGCCATCTTCTCTGATTCTAAGACTGCCATCCAAGCCATCACAAAACAAGGGCTAGATCCGAAAATGTCAAAAATCATCTTGGAAATCAAAAAGACATTGAGTCAAAGAAACAGTCGAGGCTTATATTCGCAACTTGTTTGGATCCCTGGACACTCGGGCATCGTTGGTAACGAAAAGGCTGATTTTTTAGCAGCGCAAGGTCGACAGCAGAGGAATTATTTCAGTACAAAATTGCAGTATAGAGATATTAATACTGAAAAATATAAGACCATAAGACAATGGAATAGAATCTTTCAAAATTCACCAAAGGGTAAATCATATCAACAGGTAGCAGGTGCTCTCTCAGGAAGACCTTGGATTTCCAATACTCCTTTTACCTATAGGAAGGGCATCACTATATTAATTCGTATGAGAACGGGACATTGTTCCATACCAAAACATCTTCATAAGATAGGAATAGCAGAAGACGAACTGTGCGAAATCACATTATTTTGAAATGTGAGAATAGACTAGATAAAGCTCAGACCTTCTATACCGGATTGGCCAAAATTGTTGACATGCTCATAAACTTATTCCCAATTTGACGCAGCCTAATAGTGAAGCTGCCTGTGAACTCATTCAATATTTGGGTCAGGAGAAATTAAAATTTTGAATCAACATATCATATTTTGGCTAGGTTGCTTAGTGCAGGAGGCCATCGAAATGAGGAAGAAGAAGAAGAATTCAAACTTTCGGTAGTATAAGTAAATATGTGTTGTTTAGTTTTTTTCGTATGTTGGATAAAAAACTAATCCCTTTTTATCTAGGAGAAAGGAAATTCGACTATATAGATATGGACTGCCAATTTTCTATACCTACAATGATAAATTAGCGATCCAAGATGTGGCGACACTGATTCCCACAGCGGTGACTAATTTTCGATTAATGTTATTTAATAAAAAAGCTCGTAAAAAAGGATATAATAATATCATAACGTTTCATTTCCTAATAAACTAATAAACTATAAATTACATGTACGATCGCTTAAAGGGTTTTTGAATGTACCGTAACCTTTAAGATACTGCGTCCTTTTTAGGAACATTAGTTACTTCGTGGGGTCCTCACGAAACTCCAAGTAAAAAAAGGAAAAATACATGAAAACTCAAAAATTACAAAAATTATCTACGGAATTATTCGGCAAAAATAATTTCTGGGGTCTCTTAAAGACCGCACGCGGTATCTGAAGGGTTAATATGAAAATGTAAGAAAAATTTTTTGAACTAAAAGTACGGTTTTGTTTTCTTACCTATGAAACTTAATCTTACTTTTTTCCCATTGAGTTTTTTGCAACCATAAGCGATATAATTCCTCATAATTATTTTATAAACATTTGATTACATTTAAAAAAAAATAATTTATCACACATTGTCACACATCACACCATAATGATGGCGACTAAAATTAGTACCATCAGTCACCGCTAAATAATAATAGCTAAGTTCGCGGATAAAATCCTGAATCGGTAAGCGTCATGCTGATTGGTCAAAGGCAGTTCTAGAACGGTTTCGAACTGTTTTTAACCAATCAGTATGGCGCTTACCGGTTCGGGATTTCATCCGCGAACTTAGCTAATAATAATGGCGGGCCAGTAGCAGTTCATATTAAATAAAAAAATAGTTAAAAGAAAAGAAGACTTGCTTTGTATTTCAACTACCTGTGAATAGTATCCTAATTATTGAATTTGTTGCAGGTATATTTGGAAGCTATAACATATGCTGAAAACTGGCCATGAAAATATTTGGAAAGTTTCAGACTTGGAAGTATTCGTCCAGCACGTAAAAGATGTGTACAGCTGATTGGTAAGACCTACTTTTCTACATATTTATGTAGTTTTTCCGATTTTCTAGTTGTTAGAAACTCTACACTGTTTATTTTTTAGGTTATTCTGTGGAGGAGAAAAACTACATTGGATCCACTTCATGAATGACCATTCTTTTTTCCGTTGGATATCGTGAACTTTTTGAAATGACTTTTATACGGTCAGTACCATAGATAAATGAATAATTATTTGTCTATGGTCAGTACAGTTTTCACTTCTTTTCAATCTAAAAATTAAAAACTAAATTGAAACGCATAAGTTTGTGGTTTAGACTATCAGTTTTTGAAATATTGAAGTTGGAACGGAATTGCTAATTAAACTGTCCCTATAAGAGATACTTGAATGAGCCTATACAGTTTCAGTTTAACTGCATAGTTTTTAGTAGATGATATAATATTTGACCGATAAACTGCGTGAATTACAAAGTTTGGGCAACTATTTATGCAGTAAACGATTGCAATGATAAAATTTGCAGTTCGCTCACTTTAAAGTACAGTTTTCTGTCAGTCACTATACAAGATGCTTCTTTATACGTTATCATTTTTTAAATCAATGTTCACGCCATTTTTCCTTTTTCTCTTGACTTGATAATACACTTGCAATCATTGAATTTTTCTATTAGTCATTTCCACTGTATCCCTTTAGCTATCGATCGAATTCCCAAACTTAAGCATTACAAGTAAGAACCAAACTAATGCACACTTTCAATTCAAATAATCTTCAGTACAAATGGTTGTTCAGTTCTTTACACAAGTAACTGTACAGTTAAATAAAGCAGTGTATGCCACTTAAGTCTTATTCAAAATGAGGTATTTAAAACCGAACCACCCCTGTAAAATTTTTATTTAAAGTCCGATTTTGATATTTTATTTTTAAATTGTAGGGCATCAAAAGCTCTATCTTAGAGTAAGTACTCGTCGCGTTCGTTTCAGATCCAAGGCCTACTTTGCCTCTTTTTCATGGTCAAATTTTAAGTGAACCCTTTAGGGATTTTCTTTTCTTAATTTGACTTCGGGGTCGTCTTTAGAACAATTTTAAGTAGTTCTACCCGAAATTTCGTTAAAAATGGTTTGTTCTTTTAGANGTTTGTTGAAAAAAAATATAATAAAAGTCCAACAGAAATCGAATTAAAAATTCTTGAGGTTTCAATAATTGAAAATAATAAATGAGACAACTGCTCGTGAGTCTTGCCTTGCCTCTCCATATGTTAAAACAATGTCCATTAACTCCTCATTATTGTACACATACCATTTTTATTGGGATAACTTATTAACACTTTAAAAACTAATTTACACAAACTAAATATTAGTGACTCAGGTTCAGTATAAAGGTAAAATCTACACTGACGTTCCTATCACAGTATTATTAAAAAAAAAAATTGTACCAGCTTATTTTTGTCATTTTTTTATGCAGTGTTTACTTTAGTATGGTAAATAAGATGGTAGAGTCTAATGTATTATTTTCAATTATTGAAACTTTAAGAATTTTTAATTCGATTTCTATTGGACCTTTATATTTTTTTTTCAACAAATCGACTTCTTATTTGAAGGCGTACATGTGGTTTAAGTTTGTCGGATAAGTTGTGAATCACCCTGTATATAAATATGTATAATAGAAGAAGAAACAGATAGATATGAAAATAGGACTTGACGAAAAAACGCGCGTTCTGTCCAAAGAGCTGTCAGTCTTTTTACGAGACATACACCACTATCAATTTAATCTTAAAACGAAAGAAATAATTATTCCTATGTAATTTAACAAAAAGGATATAAAAGATAATTTGGTATCAGAGACTGAATCAAAATTTAATTTTAAAAATATGCACACTGGAACGCTGTCGATTGGTGGACATGTGTTGACTCGTAAAGCATAGCGTATTTAAGTGCAAATTTAGTTTTAACATTAAGTCTATTCCAACTGCCGTCAGGAACCGTTCGCGAACGGTAAAAAATGATCGACCAGTTTAATACCGAGTGACATTCATAAGTAATTAATTCAATATTGAATTGGTCGATCATTTTTTACTATTCGTGAACGGTTCCAGACGCCAGTTGGAACAGACCTATTGTCTATGCAGATATCCAGGAACTATAAATACATTAGAAAGTTATCAGCGGCTCCAAGAAATGTGGGATTCACTTATTAAGTTTGAATGTGACGTACACTCAATTTCGGAGAGATACGCACCTTTAGAGTGCAAGCGCAAACGAATAGAGCGTACAATTTTTTTCTGCACAGAAACATGTTACTTAATATGTCATTTTTCGCTTTCAGAAAAAATGGTACTTTTTAGCAATTATTTAAAAAAATAACATTGATCTCCTACACACACGTAAAGTATAGACCTATAACGTATTGTTAGTAATACACTTTAATCTATACCATTCCATAAAAAATATGAGATAAATTCATTACAAATTTTTGTCACTTAATACCCCAACTGACGGCATGTTATTTAGAATAAAAATAAATTAACATTGTTTATTTCTGAAAAATACATATAAGTCGTATGAATTTTTAAATATTATACATATAAATAAATAAATTAATAATCAATACCGTTGTATTTTTGTTTTCATTTTCAAAACAAAAAAAAGGTTCTGGTTACACCCTCTACCTTAGGCAGGTAATTTTTTGAAAGCCGGTAAAGAGCCTTTGGACCTTTCGAACATTTCAACCTTTTAAATTTGGCAGTTAAAAATGTCTAGGGACCTTAAGTTAATATCTTTTCATTATTAACATTTTTAAGGACATAAAACTTATTATGTTACTCGGATTTTATTGTCCATCGAAAAATAATGGTAGTTTCCCATACAAACTGTATTCCAAAATCCTTTTTAAAAAGATACAGGATATTGAAGTTTTATTACTCTCCATTTCATATAAATTTACAGTGGTAGGTGAAGCTAAGTGAGCCCGATTTACACGATAAAAAATCGTAACGTTCAACGTGAATGCCGATTGGCACGTGAATAAAATATTTTATCAGACTTGTTTCTAAACCAATCACAAAGCCGTATTTTTAGTCCCTATGCTTCTCCATACTACAAAGTTACATGAAACGGACAATAGAAAATTCAAATTTCATTAATATCTTCAAAGATGAAAAAAAATAATTCAAAATCACTTTTCTAAATCAATTTGGAAAAGAAAAGAATAATTGATTTTTTTCGGTATATAATACAATTTTCGATTAAAATTCACGAAATGTAATTTGCTTGTTAAGATTAACATAAAATATCATGAATGTATATGGTTTTTATTTTTTTACTCTAAAACGGAGCGAAAAAAAGTCAAATGAACTTTTTTTCTCTAAACTGAACATCAAAAATAATTTTTATTTCGAGAAAAACTAGTACCGGACCATTTATGTCATTAAAATTGTATTGAGCTGTGTCTATACGAATGCCACTGATGAAGTTAATAATAGCTTTGTTCGTAGAGAGACTTCTGAACCAATTCAAGGACTATTAGCATGCGCAGTCCTTCAAATTGCGTTCGTGATTTACAAAATTCTGAAATTGAAAATGCATCTTGAAAAATTGCGTATGCGAATAAACCCTGAACTAATTCAAAATTCTCTCCGCGAACAAAACTAACAGTGTTTTTATATAAAAAAAATGCTCCTCCACTAACTCTCGAAACGTGCAAAATTTCATTTAAATATCTAAAGCAATTTTAAAAATATTAATAAAATTTGAATTTTTTAATAAAACTTTACCTGTAATGTAACGAAATATTATTAAAATATGGTATATGTAGGTATATGGGAAATGGCCATTACTTTTCAATAAACAATCAGCCTTTAAACGATGATACAATGATTATGAAGCATCCTGTACAACCTGTAACCTGTAACCCTGTAGTGCCATTGCCCGTAGTGGGGGTCTGATAGGCCCAAAAATCATACAATACTCATACCTACATGATTTTTGAGTTGGCTTCATCTTTCATTTTCAAAAATAAAAATAAAAAATAAAAAATTAATAAAAACAAAAAATTATAGATTTTTGAATTCTGAACACGATGCCGTCGAGAAAATTGGAGCATTCCATTTGAAATAAGCAAGTTATTGAGATTTGAAATAATGCAACTTCGGAAGCATATTTCGGGGGTTGCGAAAAACTTTTTTTTAATTCAAACCCGCCAAAACGTAGCTTATTAAGTCATCTTGGAGTTCTAGAAAACGGATTCAAAAGTTCGCAGCGGTTAGGGTACAGCTCTGATTTCAGTGGGAGCTTGCAGCTGTCAAAAATTTCGAATTTTCCGGAATAACTCGAAAACGGTAAATTTTAGACATGGGACACTTTACATAAAGTAACTTTAGAATTTAACGAAGAATTCAAAAATGTAAAAAAAATTGGGGGGTTCCATTTAAAAAACATAAGTTTGTGTCACGCTTCAGAGAGTACTCTGTATAAAGTGAAAATATTTTATAAAAGTAGTCTTTAATGTTACCTAACAAACACTCGAAACAGAAATTCAATAAACTTTCTTGTATTCCCAATATCTTCCCCCCCCGTGTGGGACACCCTGTATACACCGGTATCCGAGATAGCGCTGAAACGTGTCTTTTATGGTATTACGAATATATTACCAAAATTTATTAAAGGCAAAGTAAATACAAAATTATTAGTTTGTTTATTTAAATTCTAGCACTAAATTATTTAAACACTACTAAATTTCGTATGTTAACCTCACTCTGTTTGTTTATTAACTATAAGGTTTGTTCAAGCAAACTGTTAGAAACATGTTTCCAACATTTTGTTACAACCAGAAATTGTTACTAACATATTTAAAAATGTTAGCAACATTTTTCTGCTGAGACGAAAAATGAACAAGGAGTAGCTGATGTTACGCTTTATGTCAAAAAATTTGATGTACACTAATATCGTATTTGAGGCAGTGCCATGTGTACCGGGTAAAAGTAAGGTATTTGAATTTGAATGTTGTTATAAAATTACTGTTAATTTTAATATTGGTAAAAAACATGGAAATTAATCAAAACGGTAAGTTTAATTGATTGAATATTAATTTTGTGATGTTAAAAAAGATTTACTTACTAGAAGTAGGTGATATAGGTATGTTATACATGTATGTAAATTTATAATTTGAGTTTTTCATTTTAGAAACTGTAGAATACATAATTATCAAACCACATGAGGATGTGCAACTTGTTTCAAAACCTATTATTCTGCAGAATCAGAATCAAAGCAACGAATATACTTCTTGGTCAATAAACGTTACTAAATGACTAATTACTCTATACAGAGTGGAACATTTAACTGGAATAAATTCGATACCTCCTTTCGCATTCGTTTTCTAAGGAAACTAAAAAATACGGGTCTCAATTTTTCAAGTTTGACACGTTTTTGCGGCATCCAATTGA
>JABRWK010000445.1:0-31209 GCA_013372445.1 Hypothenemus hampei | reverse complement strand
TTTTTCAATTTTCAATTGTTCATTTCCTCGGCAACGTTTAAAAAAGTATTTAATCTCTCTTGTAAAATTTAGAAAATTTGAATTACGTAATTTTGCAACTTATCCTTTACATTTTTAATTAGTACCCGGCTACTATTTCAGTCACATAAGGGTTAACTGATATTTTTTTGTCATTTCTTATATTAAACCATAAAAAATCCAATATTATAATGCATATCTCTGTTCCTCTAATAAAGGATTATTTTATTTAATTATATTTAAAATATTCTGTTATTGTGCGATTTACATACGGAATAAAGCCTATTCTGAAGCGACTTATACTAAACATATAGTTTCATTATTCTTTAATTTATTTATTAATAATACAATTTGAGGTAAAATCATTATGAATTATCCTAAAGACAGTAGCGAACTCAAACTAAAAAAAATCTCTAAAGGTTTTTCTTTAATTTTACCAATAAAAAACAGAAAAAGTATGTTTTCGATTTTAAGTGATCGCGACAAGAATTTTTTTTAAGATAGAGGTTTAGATTTCCTACTAAATAAAACAAAAGTGATCGAAATCGCACTGCAAATAAATATTTTAAAAAGGTAGTCCGCTTCTATGTGGACCACTCCTTTAAATGCACTTAATTCAATATATCTACATTTTACAGATAACCATGTTAACTGATTTTAAAAAGTAATAAAATTGCTATATTTTATAAAAATTTTATTTCCCAAGAAAACATGGACATTTTATAATACAGAAATGTAACAGTTTTCAATTGGTAATAATTCATCTATTTCCTCAAATAATGAAATAGAGGAGAGTTCCATTTAAATTAATTAAGCATGTTATTACTATTCAAAGCGAATATTTAGTTCAATTTATTTTTGAGGCACAGTGTATCAGATATTTACATTTTCATGAGTACAATATAAAATACGTTTCATTCCGAAGGTCTGATATGAATTTCGGGTTATTCAAGTTTGTACTTTCTTAGAGGAAAAGTTTTTTAATTTACATTACCTTTTTACAAAATCTCAATTATTTAAAAATATTTTAAATTTAGCATAGGTCTTAATCAAACTCATATACATATATTTTATCCTAGGAATCTAAAGCTGTAATCATATACAGGGTGAGTCATAATTAGTGTTCAATATTGCAACAGTAGATTGACTGATCGAAAATATGGAAAAAAATTCATATGAACAAAGGTCCGAAAATGCTTCGTTTCCAAAATACAAAGTGTCCATATGTTCCATGTGATCAACCATTTTTATGGTAGGTACAGGAATTAAAAATTATTTTTTATCTTAAAAATGGCTACTTGAATGACAAAATACTGAGAGGCTTTTTTTGTTAACAATTGATGGAATTTAAAAAAAAGTATTCATATTGGGAAAGGTCAGTGGCGTGCATTTTTTTTAAATATCTAGGGAACTATCCGTATGAACGCCACTGGTGAAATTAAAATTATTGGTTGTGCATAAAAAAATCCCCATAGGTTACTGTTGAAAAGCCCAAAATTTAAAAAAAATATCTCAACTATTTTTGAAGATATTAATAAATTTCAATTTTTGAAATAAATCTTTAACACCCTGTATCTTTATATTGATGCATTTCTGCGCCATAGTTTCAATAACAAACTAAAATTATTTTCGATCAGACAACCTACTGTTGAAATATTGAACACTAATTATGATTCACCCTGTATAGCGTCTCATTTTAAAAAACGCAATTTTGATATTTTACACTTATTTAAAACATCTTGTATAACATGGAAGTAATTTTAGAACGTAGCCTTATTTGAGACCACAAGAAATTTTTTGAAAATATGAAATACTTTAGTCGTGATATTCCGTACCGTGTATTACATTACAATTATTAAGCAGTTACGTAGTCCACTCTGTACACATACAGGGGATCTACGTAACTGCTTCATTACTAACTTGTATCCTTCTAGTAATTTTTAATTTTTCATATTTTGGAATTAGGTTAATACGGATACAATCTATTTATTTAAAATATTTTGAAAGTCGTAATACTTCCAGTTATACCAGAAGTCAATGTCAACTTCTTTATTTCAAATGGAAAATCTTATAAATTTTTGCATTTTTAGATCGTAGACATTAAGCTGCTTAAGTACTTATTAAGTTTTCCTATACCTAAATCTAACCATTTTTGAAATATTTTGAATTAAAAGAAAAATCTTCTTACAACACTATTTCTGCAAAATATAAAATTTCCATTCTTTTCCAATTCTTTTAAAAGCTAGGCTTATGAAACTTTATTTACATATTTGTGGTGCTTGAGAGAAATATGATATCCTCAAAATATCCTTTTTTCACGAGTGTTAATTAATGATATACAATTATAGCGTAAATCAGTTATATTAGGAATTTATCTATATCATACCAAACCAGAAACATACTTTTTACGAGTGTCAAGATCCCACACTTATACCAATTAACATACATTACTTTTAGACATTATAACCGTACTTAACAGAAAATAGAGACATTATATATTTTTTTATATATTTTTAGAGACATTATATTTCTCCCAAACACTACAGATATTAATCAGATATAAAAAATTAGGTTGACACGAGGAGTTTTTTCTAAATACATATTATAAAAAGTGTCAAAAAATAATCTTAAATTCAATGAACTTTGAAAACAAAATAGTCGTTTATTTTAAATAGAAACAATTTGTATCATTTTATATTTTGATCCTAAATTTAATTCTGAATCGATTTGAAGGGTACACGGGAAAAACAATCAAAGTCCATTTTTGACAAAATTTTGTTAAAAGCATAATATTAAATGTTTTAACCTAAACTTTACCCTAGTATGGTCTATTTTGGGCAAAAACCATCACAATTTGTGTATTTAAATGAAATAAAAACAATATGTAGCGTAAAGTAGAGAAAAAAAAATGAATATTCCACTTTTACTCAATTTGTCAAAAATGGACTCTGATCGTTTTTCCCCTGCACCCTTCATTTCTATTAGGATTTCTTATGTCTATAATTTATGCTGTTGTTATAATTTGCGATTATTTAATATTTGCTTATTATACATATTTCTAAATTTTGCAGTTATGAGCCTTGAAAGCAGTATGGCTAATTCTTGTCAAAATATGTAATTTTAATTGTTAGTTTAACACTTTTGCTTATTAGTTTTTACTAATGAATTTTAATAACAATAATTTAGATAGTTTTAAATTTATTCTTTATTCATGGAGAATGGAACAAAATTTATGAAAGAACTTGTACATTTAACGAAAAACCAGAAATCAAAAGAATGGAATTTTGTAAATTTTTGTTCGTCCATATTGAGAAAGTTCCCTTATTCTTATTTAAAATTATATGTATATGCCCGATTGCAGGGGTAACACTTAATTAAGCTACCCTTAAAGTAAAGTGCCACCAGTCAATATCCGATGTGTCAGTTAAATTTTGTCTAGACTACGCTTCAAATAAGCACTTTTCCTCGGTTTAATCTACACTTAGCTAGCCTAGACTAAGCGACACTTAAGTGTCACCCGTGCAATTGGGCAATAGACAAATAAAGCAAAGTTCAATAGAACGTAGCTTATCAATAGAATAAATCGTCATTATTTGGCTCAAAAAAATCGTCGAATATTAAAAGAAGCCCATAGTTAAGACAATTTCAGTGTTAACCTATTTTCAATGATCATATACGGTGGAACAAAACATTATATTGATGGTGAAAAAGGTTTTTTTAAGACCACTACGGCTTGGCGCTGCTAAATTTTTTTGTGGGGACATTTAATATTTCGATTTTGTGAAATTATCCTAGAAAGTAATACACGTTTTTGTAATCGAATTCAAGCAATTGAAGCATTTCATCCAGTTATTATTAATAGTTATTCAACATGAAGTTCGAAAAAGAATTTTGAAGTGCTTAAAAGTAAATGAAGGTCACATTGAACGCTTCGTCGGTATACAGAAGAAAGTGACTAACAAGGAAACCGTTTGAGGTGCCCCCCGCCAATTTTGACGAAATTTTGCAAACACGTACTTTAAACTAAAATAACACTAGTTTACAAAAAAATACTATTTTTTCCCCTTGAATTGGGAATAAGCGTTTCTTAGGAAATTTGTGCTATCGAACCCAAATCCGGTCGCAGAATTGCTCTATCACATCACAATTTTGAAATATTAACCTGTAAAGATTCAAAAATAGCTTTTTTAATCGATTTCAAGAGCTTATATCTGAATAACAAAATTTTTTTAGCAATTTTTGGTTACTATATTCAATAGTGCCATTCTTCGCCTTCAAAATGCATTGACAATTTTTAGCTCATGATTTCTTTTCGCTGAGATATTCAAGGTTAAAGTTATACCTGTCTATTATAATAAACACGAATTTTTTTTAGGTGCTCTCGTCAAAGTTTAAGAGGTGGAACCCACCCGTAAAGTTTTGTCAATTTTTCGTTTTTTGACGATAATTTCTGACCCAGATAACTTAGAACAATGAAGAAAAACTAAAATGTAAATGACGAGTCGTTAAAAAGTACGTATCCATTATTTTGGTCTAAGGTACTTGTGTGCAAAATTTCATCAAAATTTGCAATTGTCACCTCAGGCGGTTCCCTTGTAAGTGAACTTAGACATTTTGAAATGGACTTGGTCACTTTCTCCTGTATACCGATGATTTATTTAAATTTAATTTAAAATATTACTCGATTTTCTCAAATTTGATCTCTGTGATTTTTGGAAGATGGGATTTTTATTAAATATACAAGTTATTTACAAAACTTTGTTATAATTTCCATGAATAAAAAATCAATATAAAATATCACCATTTGAATTATTATCATTAAAATTCATTACACTGGTTTACAACGAAAATGTCACTCGACCATTTTATTTATGAATACTCATATAAGTAAGTTTACTAACTAAAAAAAACAATATCAAATTTTTTTCTAACGGACGAATTTCTGCTGAGTACCAAATTTGTATAATTTTGTCTTCTTTCCAAAGGTATTTAATTGTAATAGTTCTACTTTGACCCTCACAATATTTAAAATAGTATCACGCCGAAAAACACAAATTTAGCGCTCAGCAGAAATTCCCCCGTTATAACAAAATGTTATTTTGTTTTTTTAGTAGTTGTGATTAAATTTATATGAGTACATTCATAAATAAATTGATCGAGTGGCAAATCAGACATTTAATTTTGTAAACCAGTGTTAGTTACATACATGGATAGTGCGCTCCCTATTTCGACTATGTGCGGTATTGGTCTGAACATCTAAAGGATAAAGATATTATTTATTTCTGTCGTCTTCTTTCTTTCGCTCAAGTACACTAGTCTATAATGCGCATGTCTCATAACGATATCCAAAACACATGTTAAAATTAAATTGTAGCATCTCGACGTTGAAAACGAAAAGAAGAAATATAGACTTTTTTTAACAATGCGGCTAATTTAGAAAAGTTATTACATTCCTAAAACGTAAAATTTATATAAATTCTCGAAGTACGTTTTAGGAATGTAATAACTTTTCTAAATTATCCGCGTTGTTAAAAAATGTCTATTCTTCTTCTTTTCGTTTTCAACGTCGCGATGTCACAATTTAATTTTAACATGTGTTTTGGATATCGTTATTAGACATGCGCATTATAGATTAGTGTACCTAAGCGAAGGAAAGAAGACGACAGAAATGATATCTTTATCCTTTAGATGTTCAGACCTGAACTACGCCGCAACGCGCTATCCATGTACATATATACGATCTATAGTTAAAACTAATAGCAAAAGTGTTAAATTGACAATTACAGTTACATATTTTGACAAGAAGCAGACGTATAGCATTCTAAACTTATCGTCAAATATTTGGAATTATTATTAACTAACATTATTTGTTATGAAATAACAGGGCCTCGCCTATCTCCCACCGCATAGCCTCACTGACACGGAAAAAAAGTCTAATCGGACTTTTAACAGGAATGCCCAATATTTAATATGGACTCCAGTCTAGAATTGGGCGAGAAAGGGGAGGAGTTAGAGTTAAGCTTAGGCAAAAAATCGGTCCTACTAGTCCAAATATTTGCTTTGGACTCTCTTTTTTTTCACACTAACATATACGCACATAAATCACACAGACATTTGATATCATTGGATTGACAATAAGGCCAAATTTGAGTTTCATAATTGAGCGATTATGACGTGGTGCGGCGGCGGATGATCATCTCAACCGTGTAACTGTCATAGTAGGATAATGAGCGATGCGGACAATTTAATGTCGGCCGATGTGCCTTTAATCGTGCCGCCGCCACCCCTACCACCAACAACAGTTCAGGCCATGTTGCCAACGTGTAAAAAACGGAAAAAGTCAACGAGTTCGAATGATGTTCTAACGGGAAAAAGGAAAACGAGTTCCGTAATTGGTGGCAGTTTGAAATATGATTATGGACGGACTGAGCCGGGGGCAGCAGCGATCGCCGCCCCCGGAGAGTTTCCACGCAAATGGAGTTCGGTACGAATCAAGGGCACGGGCTACGAGGAGAGCACCACGGTACATGTGGAACCGTGCAATGGAGGCATGGTGCCCACCTCTCTAACTGGCCTGGAATATGACAAATTGGCTACTGGCACGACGGCGGGACCGCAACCAAATTCAAATTTTAAAGACAATATTGGCAACGTAAGTGAAATGGAGAATATGATCTCTTTACCTCCTTCTCTCTTTTTGTTGTTATGGGTGTTATTTCAAACCCATTAACCATAAACTTGGGATATTTTTTGACATTTTTTTTTGCGCCGAATATGATCCAGAATTATATGAGCGATGATTCGAAACGCAGCCTCGGAAATAAAATATTATTCGAATTTAATGAATTTCTTTGTTTGTTTTTTTTATATTTAATCAACAATATTCCGCACCCAAATAGAATGAATTTTACATTTTATCCAGAAATAATGGTTCCCCAGTCCCCATTTCTGGAATTGCCTGAATTCTAGAACAATGAATATTATGATGTTATTGCTGAAATCTAGTCTTGAACATTACAGCTCCTACCTTTCCTTCCCTTACCCATGAAATTAAATGGCAATGCCCACATCGCTACGATAATGGGTTTAGTTACGACATTCCCATTTAATTACATGGTCACTTTTATCATGGTTTTTGGTTTTTCTGTTCTGTTTTTTAGCAATGAAATAATCCATCTTGTGTGTCTTTTGTTTTTTTTGGGGTCGGGCTCTCTCTCTCTCGAAAAGGTCCTGTCATTGGGTGCTGACGTCCTACCTGAATACAAGTTGCAAAGTCCCAGGATCCACAACTACACTATACTCCACTACTCACCATTCAAGGCCGTCTGGGACTGGGTCATCCTGATCCTGGTCATGTACACGGCCATTTTTACACCTTACGTGGCCGCCTTTCTACTGTCCGAGCCCGATTTTAATAACAGAAAGAACCGAAAGTATAGCGAAGATCCGATCGTCATCATTGATTTAATAGGTCAGTGTTAGATATTAAGTATATAAGAGACACTATACATATATTGATTCAGGATGATTCAGAACTACGGAATCAAACTGATAGGGATTATTCAGTGCAACAATAAAAAACACTTAAATATAGAAACCTATGTTCGAAAATGTTTCTCCAAGGTGGTACGATCCCGTGACACTTTAAGACTGTTGTGGGCAAAATTGTATTTTATCGAGTTTTAGGGCATTTTATTTTCTTCTTTTTGTGAATAATAACACTAGTAATTGTTTAAAATGTTGTCCTTGAACTTGAATGCACCTGTTTAAACGACGTACATGGTTTCTATGGCTTAAAAATTTTATAATCGTCTTAAAACAAAAATTCATTTTCGGACATGGATATATATTCAAATATTCAAATGTCTTCTATTACTACACTGAATAACCCCTAACATATTTGATCCCATAGTTCTGACTTGCCCTGTAGATACACTGAGAACCAAAAGTCACCCATAAACTAATTTCAAATTAAGAGATTTGTTTAAACTAAAAACGCTTGGACACGTCAATTTTTATTTTTGACTGCGATGGTTTTGATGGTAAACTTATGTACCCCAAAAGAACCTATGACAACAAACTTCAGATTTTCAAATGGAAAGACCTATTTTTTAATTCTGCTTCAAATTCGAAATGTTTCATGTTCTATACCTAAACTCAACATTTACTGAGAAATTTACGATTGAAATATATATATCAATATAATCTCTAATATTTATCCTTCTCTCACGACTTTAATATTACAATTTTGCAAAATCCGTTAAACCTTACATAAAATAGTCTTAAAATTCCATGAGGAATCCAAAAATACAAAGAAAAATGGGGTATTGTATTTAAAAAAAGTGAACTTATTGCTGTAACGTTTTTTTGGTACACCCTGTATGTACAAATATATTTTTACAATATACTAGATACTTTGAACTCTAATTCTAATCGTTCAAACGGATGTTCAAAAATTGTAATATTAAAGCCATGAGAGAACGATAAGCCTTAAAGTGGACACTCTGTACATACACTATTGGCAAACGAAATGTTCCCATGCCGTTTTGAATGTGTTGAAAAGGGAACGTAATTTATAGAGTAAGGTTAGAGAGAGAATGAAATAACGAATTCGGGGACAAGTGCTTTCCCCTTCCAGCTACTAGCTGAATCGAGCCGAAAGTAGTACAACCGCTCGGCCGATAGGGGTTTATTATGACGGATTAATATTTTCGTGGGGTTTCGTTGGCCGTCAGGGATGTTCGGCGATCAGACTTGGACTCGGATCGGAATGGAAAGGCAATAGGAGAAGGTCGCGGAAAACAATTTCCGTCTCTCTCTAACCTTTATCTTATAAATTACGTTCTCTTTTCAACACATTTAAAACAGCATGGGAATTGCCAATAGTGTGTATAGGATGGCGTATTCGGATGAGGAAGTACAATATATCCATAAATATGAGTTATAGCAGGAAATGTTTTATACAAAAGTTTTTGATTATTGCGATGTGCATATTTTAAAATAATTTTCAGCTGTGCAGGGTCTGTCATAAAAGTGTGGTAATACCAAATTATATTTTTTTAAACGGAGCCCACCCATTTTTTTGCAATTTTAGATTCCTTGTCAAATTTTTAAAGCCACTTTATGTAAAGTGTCTTATCTTTAAAATTTATCGTTTCCGAATTATTCTGAAAATTCAAAAATTTTGACAACTGCTTGCTTTCAGAGAAATCGGGACTGTTTCCTAGCCACTGCGAATTTTGAGAATCTGACTTTTGGGATTCCAAGAGGACCTAATGAGCTACTGTTTGTTGTGTTTGGATTAAAAAAAAAGTCTTTCGGAACCACGGAAATGTGCCTCCCAATTTGCATTATTTTAAACATCAATAACTTGCTCGTTTTAAATAGAATGTCCCAATTCTTTAGAAGACATTGTGTTCAGGATTAAAAAATACTACAACTTTTGTTAACACGACCTTATACTTAAACGCAGGTGCATCTAAATTCCAGAAAATTGCTCCCTTTTTGGTTCAAACTTAAATCTTTAGTAAGAGGTTAGGTGACATTAAATGTCAAAATGTCAAATATCAAAATAACATTTCTGCACACAGGATGTCATCGGTACGACTGCCTACAAATTTACTCTTGACCCAAAAAAGAAGTCATTTTCGAGAATTTAGATGCGCCTGCGTTTAGATATAAGGTTATGTTACCAAAAATTGTAGATTTTTGAATCCTGAACACGATGTCTTCCAAAGAATTGGGACATTCCATTTAAAACGAGCAAGTTATTGACGTTTAAAATAATGCCAATTCGGAGGCACATTTCCGTGGTTCCGATTCCGATTTCTGTGAAAGCATGCAGTTGTCAACATTTTTGAATTTTCAAAATAATTCGGAAACGATGAAGTTTAAAGATAAGACACTTTACATAAAGTGGCTTTAAAATTTGACAAGGAATCTAAAAATGCAAAAAAATGGGTGGGCTCCGTTTAAAAAAATATAATTTGGTATTACTACATTTTTATGACAGACCCTGCACAGCTGAAAATAATTTTAAAATATGCACCTCTTAATAATCAAAAACTTTTATACGAAACATTTTCTTATAAAACTCATAATTACCGAGATGTTGTACTTCCTGAAACTAATATGCCACCCTGTATATTGATATCTATATGTCACAAACTTCTATCAATATGCAATATGCAAAGTTAAAATAGGGCCAATTTTTAGAAAGGGACGCACAGAAAGAGATGGCGAAATGGGGAAGTGCTATGCATCTTTCTCTGTACGTCTTTTTCTAAAAATTGGCCCTGTTTGGACTTTGCATATTGTATATGTATATTGACATACAGTCCTCAACAATCGAAATGGATATTGTAAACATAATAGAATTTATAGGAAATCCCAGCCTATTTTGAGCCGATTTCTTATTGCCTATGAAATGTCACAATGACATATTTTCTTCTAGACTATAAAATGAATACGAAGTTATTGTTTCCAAATATTTTTAAAAAAAATTTCGAGCAAATAAAATTATTCACTTCAATTGTTGAGGAGTGTATATGTATGTATGCATGTTACGCGTGAAGCTAGTAACATGGGTAATTCTAGAATTATTCGTTTTTCTAGCTTTATCCATAACATATACACATATGTATGTATATGTATTTCAATCGTAAATTTCTGAGTAACTGTCGAGTTTAGACATATAACATGGTACATGAAACATATTTAGAATTTGAAGTCAAATTTAAAACTGAAATTACAAATAAGTGTTTCCATTAGAAAAAAATGACGTTGGTTGTCATAACTTGTTTTTGAATTACTTTGTATACATAAATTTGCCATCAAAAACTAAAATTGACGTGTCTGAGCGTGTTTGTTTCAAACAAACTCCTGAATTTTAAATGAATATATACGAGACTTTTGGTCCTGAACGTATATACGAGGTGGCCCATCGAAGACGAAATAAGCCTTTTTCCTCCAAAACAGATGAATACAAAAAATTGCTGAAAGGCGTCAACTTTATTTTCAGGAGGAAACATTTTTAAATATTTTCTAGACCACCTATACTATCCACCTCTACAGTACTCATACCCTGAAGTTTAAATAGAACATCGAGTAACATTTCGTTTTAAAGCTTATTGAATTCTCTTTTCAACTGCTGTATTTTTTCTTTTTTTTTCATGTCTATTTTTCTTAGTTATCTAACTGGTAAAAAAAAGGGTAGTACGTTCTTACGAGATTTATCGCGTATTTAACCTAGAAATAATTAAAAAATATAAATAATTAATGTTATGGGTGAATTTCTTGTAGCGAGGAGATGCCCAAAAAATAAAATCAACCTATTGTACAAGGCATATCAATAGTCTCATGTTCTTTCATCAACGTTTAATGTCTTTTGTAGGCAATACTAGAGAAATGAAGCATACAGTATTTTGTTTTTTTAATTGTGCATTTATCTAGAACCTTTCCAAAGATATTCAATTTTTTAAGATTTCTTGCATTTTATATTTTGAAAATGAATATATTTCCAACCACTGAAATATCTCTAAAAAGATCCAAGATAAATTGGTCATTAAAAAAATAGACATACTCAGAACACACGACGCTAGTCCACTCTATAGTTTTGAATGCCTCACCTGGTATTACCCACAGAAGACGTTAAATTTTAATGGAAAAATACGACACTATTTATAGTATACTATTGCCCTGCAATATGCTGATTTTATTTTTTGAATATCTCTTCGCTACAACAAATTGACTCATAGCAGGGGTAAAAGTCACAAAAAAATCATTCTGATCCGGCTATTTATTGAAAAAATATAGATTGTCGATATTTAATTAATTTTCAAGTAGTGCGATAATTTTGTTCAAGAGTTTATTTAAAAATGTTTTCCCCTTAAAAATAAATTTGATTCGCTCCAACATTTTTTCTATTGTATATCTGTTTTGGAGAAAAAAGGCTTGTTTCATTTTCGATGGGCTACCCTGTATAAACAGTGAGTCACTTAAAAGAGGGAAACCCCTGTAAAATCTGTGTATGCGATCCGATTTTGATATTTTTTATAATTTATAGAGCATGAAAACCTTTTTTTAGAGAAATTCTTGTCGCGCTCGCTTAAAATCCAAGGCCTACTTTGCTGTTCTTAAACTAGCATGTGGGTTATAAGTAAAATAAATTAAAATTGGGATTTCTCTATCGTTTTTGTTCCTATTTCTAGGATTTTTCGTAAATAAATATCTACGGCTACCGTTTTATTTAATGTACAATTTATTCTATTCATTGTATCTTTAGTAATTAGTCGTCGATTAGGATATTTCATATTCAATATTCTAGACAATTAAATAATGAATTAAAATTTGATTGTTCTGTAACTTTTTTATGAACAAACTTTTTTTGAAATTTGAGGTAGATTTTAAATTATTCTAAATATAGTCTTGAGGTCAAAGTTAAAAAAAATCCATAATGCCTTTTCCTGAATCTTGGTCATCAGAAAGGGTCAAAGTAAACCTTGGATTTTAAGTGAGCATGACAATAAGTTGTCCTAAGATAGAGTTTTTCATACCCTACAATTTAAAAAAAATTAGCAAAATTGAATAATGATTTTAGAGGGATGACCCTCTTTTAAATTAGTCAAATTTGATTGTTCTGCAACTTTTTTATAAACAAATCTTTTTTGAAATTTGAGGTAGAACCATTTTGAATTATTATTAATATAGTCCTGAGGTCAAACTTTAAAAAAATCCATAATGCCTTTTCCTGAATTTTGGCCATAAGAATGGGTCAAAGTAGGCCTTGGATTTTAAGTGAGAGTAACAAGAAGTTATCTTAAGATAGAGTTTTTTTATACCCTACAAATTAAAAAAAAAAATGCCAAAATTGAAGCACAAATAATAATTTTAGAGAGATGTTCCTCTTTTAAATAGGTTAAAATGAATTGCCCTGTAACTTTTTTATGAATAAACCTTTTAACGATTTTGGGATAGAACCATTTTGAATTATTCTAAATACAGTCTCGAAGTTAAATTCAAAAAAAAAATCCTAATACTTTTCTCGAATTTAGGCCTTAATAAAGGAGTCAAGTGGGTCTTGAATTTTAAGCAAGTGTGACATGTTGTTTTAAGATAGAGTTTATCATATATATACAAATAAAGATTTTACAGGACTGTCCTGCTTTTAAGAGGGTCACACGGTATATATGTATGTACATACAGGGTATTTAACAAACATTGCATCTAGTGCTGCGTCCGATACCGAGACTACTCTTGGTATCGTCTCGTCTCGTCTCGGTTTTCCAAGATGAGACCGAGACGAGATTTTTAATTTTTTTTTTAATTTCGAAGAGTCTCTGTAAGGTAAGGTAGTAATACTAATAATAATAATTATTATACAAGCGTCTTTAATTGATTTGTCAATTTTCATTCATTCAACGAAAAAGGGGAAATACTAATAGAATATATTGTTTTATTTTCATAATTAAACAATATTTTTTTGTTTCGCAAAATTTCAATGCCTCCATCGTCAATCGTGTCATTTTGAAAATTGGAACATGAGCCGATCTGGGCACGTCTCTTTTTATAAGATGGAATATGTCCAGCACTGGTCATTTTAATATTTTATATTTTTATATTTTCTGATTCAATTCAATCTGTGACGCACAATGATCAACGTAAACTGAATGATCAATTACAGACAAAGGTGCTAGTATAATTATTATTAGTAATATTACTTTACCTGACCTTACCGAGCTTCATCGAAATTTCGAAAAAAAAATCTCGTCTCGGTCTAATCTTGAAAAACTGAGACGAGGCGATACCAAGACTAATCGCAGCACTAATTGCATCATATTTCAGCAGCTGTCCATTGTCGATTGGAAAATGGATGCTAGTTCTCCATACAAACTATATTCCAATAATGCATCGTTACAAAAATACAAAACTTTAAACTTTTATTACAAAATTCAAATTTTCAGAACCGAAAATAATTAAAAAATTACTCTTCTAATTCACATTGGAAGAGAAAGGAATACTTGACTATTTTCGATATACTAACACAATTTTCGATTAAATTCATGAAATGTAATTTGCCTTACCAATTAGTTGACGAAAATATTGTGCATGCAGACGGTTTTTAACTTTTTACTTGAAAACGAGGCGTCGGAAGAAAAAACTCAAGTGAGTTCTTAATTCTAAATTGAACGAGGATTCCAAAAATAATTTTTATTTTGAAAAAGCAAGTGACCATTTTTTCCATTGAAATTGTGCGTGGAGATGTATGTGTCTGTACACACGACCCTGGTAAAATTATTAATAATATTTACGGTTTTGAAGATATTAAAATTTTAATTTTTTAATAAAATTTTAACACCCTGTATCTTTTTAACGAAGCATTATTGGATAATACTTTATATGGGGAACTACCATTATTTTTCAATAGACATCAGTCTGTGAAACATGGTGCAATATTTATGAAACACAACCTATATACATGTCCCAATTGGTGTGTTTTAACAGGAAAAATCTATTTTCTGAATAGATAGAAGAAACAATCTACCCGCCCAGAGACCGATTATTCAGAAATACAAAATGGAAAGAACTACTCCACAATATCTTTAGTTTTAAAAGAAACAGGGACAAATGTTCTTTATTTTAAAGAACATTCCTATTTTGTACACATATTCTTAGAGGACTTTTTGAAGGGTTATATGAAATCCAAAAATTTTTTCTTTGCTCATCCGTTTAATTAGAAATAAATACAACTTTGTTTTTTATACAGGGTGAGTCATAATTAGTGTTTCAAACTTCAACAGTGGAGTGTCTGATTGAAAATAATGTTCGTTTGTTAATGTATAGTCCGAAAGTGCTTCATTTCGAAAATAAAGAGTGTTAAACATTTATATGAAAAATCTAAACAGATGCATGATTTTTCTTAAGATAAATAAAAATATAAATTTATGTTTTCGTAGTACCTATCTTCAGAGCTGTAGTTTTCAGAACATTGATTATGTTGGCTAAGTTTCGAGTTGAATCATTTGGATTATCTAACACTTCCCCAATGATATTTAATTATTGCATTTTATGTTTCTCCTTTATATTAAAATTTATAATTTTTAGATCTTGGTTTTTAAAATTTCCATAACTAATTACTTTATTTTTTAATGTTTGGAACATTCTCGGATCAGGTTGATGCCACTCAGAGTACATATTAAAATACAATTTTCAAATTCTTGTGGATTTTTGTAGTTATACAACATTTCGGCATATTATATTTTTTAAAACTTGCGTAACTATTCATCAATGATTTCAGTATAATAACGATTAAACTAACTTTATATTTTATTTATCTTAAGGAACGTTGTGCATCTGTTAATGTATCTATGGTGACGCGAAGTATTATTTGAAAATCCCAACCTACTTCCATAAAAAGCTATATTAGGCAATATTTCTATTATTTTCAGCACTAAGTATCCATAATTATATATTTTTGGAAAGTTCTTTTCATAAATATTACTTTAAGTCCATAAGCAACTAGAGATGTGTTAATCAATTTGATTAATCGATTCAACATCGATTTGATTTACATTCCTACTGAATCAATTCAACAACTTCCTTTATTCGATTTATCAATTTTTTATAAAGCTTTGGGACATTTATATTTTTCTTCTTTCCTTTTTGATACATTAATACTTTTCTTTCTCCTCGTAAATCCCATTTTTGGCCCATTAAAATTAGTTAATCTTCCTTTTTGTCTTGTCAGTTTTAATATCACCACTGTTAAAATGACAAGAGGGCTAAATTAAAACCAGATATTAGATAAAAAAATAAGTAAATAAGATTTTGTTTTCAAATATGGATTATTCTCAGAGTAATGAGTGAATTTATGTGTGATATTGGTTTTAATTAATTTAATTTTGTTTCAATTTTTAATTTTTATTTACTTGTTTTTTATTTTATTCTTATTCACGTTCAATATGTATATCGAATATGAATTTTCAACAAAATAAAATAAATGTTAATTTTGCTTTTTTAACTAAAATTATTTTTTTAGGAATCCAAGTCCAAAAATAAGTTATTATATTTTTTATATGCTATTAAAATATTGTTACCATTATTGTCGTGAATCGATTTTTTCGATTTTTTCGAAATCGCATCGACATCGAACCGATTCGCTTCTTGAATCAATAAGCACACCTCTGTAAGCAATTATTAACTTCTACATAAAAAAACAAAGTTGTATTTATTTGAAGCCAAACGAATGAGCAAAGAAAGAAATTTTGTAGGTCACAAGTTGGCTCTTCAAAAAGTCCTTTAATAATTTGTTTAAAAAATTGAAATATTCTTTGAAATAAAAAAGCTATGGGCTATTTTCAAAAAATTGGTAAAATGGCTAAAAATTGAAAAATACTCTCTATCGTCGGTAAGAGTAAAGATATTGTAATACAGTTTTTTCTATTTTGTATTTCTCAAAAATCGGACTCTAGACGCATAGGTTATTTTTTCTCTATTTAGTCAGGAAATAAGTTTTTCCTGCGAAAATATATCAATTTGGGCCACCCTGTATAGAACTGATGGTCCAGCTGGAACACCGTTAATCGATATCTGGAAAATTAATGATGCGATAAAATTGAATATTTAAGATATTGCTAATTTGGATGGGGGAAACTTAGGTAAAATATTTGGTACTGTGTGCAATTTCCGATTAAATTTTAGTTCTCAGGCCATTTTTTGTTAATTTCGACTTAAAAATTCATTATTAAATAATGACTTCATTTGAATAGGTTTTTTTTATAATTTTAAATGTTCAGGAAATTTGTAATATTCTTTTGAAATGTCTTTGAGATATTTTTGCTTTATTTGGATATCTTGCAGTAAATACATCACAAGTTCTATTAAGTATTTTATTCTGTTTATGTTATTATGACGCCCTGTCATTTTTTAAGTCAAAATTAACAAAAAACGGTCGGAGAAAGCTATTATATTAATTATTAAGCAACTATGTAGCTTATGTTGCAAACAAGCTCCTATGTTATATTTTGATAAAAACAGTCAAATTATTCTTAAAGTCAACTATTATGTTTCCAATTATTATTAGCTGACACCGAAAAATAACAAATTATGGCAAAAATGTGAATTTTAGGCCTAAGGATAGAAATCGATTCATAATTAAATTCAGAATCAAGATATGTAAAATAATATAGTCTTCTATTGAAAGTAAATGGCTTTCTTGCTTTCAAAGTACCTTAAGCCACTTTTTGAACATTCTGGTTAATATCTATAAAAATTCATCTTGCTAGCCAAATCTACTATGTTTGATTAACATATCAACAAAGTTTCACAAGGTTAACTTTTAAAGTAGCCGAGGCTTTCACATTTTGCACAACTGGTAGTTCAGGAAGATTTTTCTTTTAAATCAAAAGATTTTATGTTAGTAACGTTTATTTTTAGGCCGGGGATAGACCTGATACGAAAAAAACATGCTTTGTTGCTAGTAAATAGCATGTTAATTTAGAGCATACTCACTATATGTCTATATTTACTAGTTAAATGTAGCGTGCTTGCTATGAGCATATCTCTTTGAGAGTGTTTTTTAATAAAGTTGAAATACACTTGCTTATAATGTTGTTGAGTATTAAAGTATGAACAATCAAAATGGAAGTTTTACATTTGCGAAATGAATAAAATAGTATTGTATTAGTGCTTGCAACGGACTTGATAAAGAAACTTATTATTATGTGAACAAATAGGAGACGAAATAGAAAAATTTGGGTATTAAATTGGTTTAGAATTATCAGAAGACGAGATTTAGGGGCAAGCAGGTGTTTACTTTTTGAAAGCGATAAGAAGATGCCAAAGTTTACAAGAATCATTTGCGAATAACACCTGAAAAATTTGATGAATTTTTGTATACGATTGAATCCCATATACAAAACAAAATTCTCAAATGAGCGACCCTATATCAAACATAAAATTGGCACGCCTGGAACGCGTTCCACTTGTTTTCTTGCATATTCTTTTTTATCCCCATCATACATTCTAGGCTTATTAGAATGCAAAATAGTTCGTCGTGCAATTAATGAGCATGTTGTTTTTATATACACATGCTTGAAATCTACTACCAAGTAACTTTTGCTCTCAAATGGCATATTTTCATGTTCACAAATAGCATGCATATCCACGGTCTTAGGAATACGGAAACCTAATAAATATTTAATCACTTAAATGCTCGCATTCTAAAAATATAAAAATATATAGGGTGTTCAATTTGAAATAAAGAAGTTAATACTGATTTCCGATGTAACCGGAAGTTGATCACAATTCCAAATATGTTATCTAAGTTTCCTCCATCCGAATTAGCAATATCTGAAATTTTCGATTTTATGGCAACATCGATCGACGGCATTCCAACTGGACCACTCTATATACAGGGTATTCCTAAACATGAGGTCCAAACAAAAAGAGGTGATTCTTTGGCTTATTTTATGAATAAAAGTTCCTATAAACATCCGGAAATACTTCGTTTCCGAGGTACAGGGTGTTAAAATTTAAAAGAAAGGGCATTTCTTTATTTTTTAACTTCTAAACGGCTTTTTTTAAAAAAGATTTTTTAACCAAATTCGGTATACGAGTTTAGCATATTGGTTTGTTTAACCCAAAAAATTACCAGCTTAAAACATTCACCAGTAGCGGAGGTATGCATCTGCTTTTTATTCATGCAAAATTATAATGACACATCACACCTATATCTCTGCCACTGATGAATGTATGAAACTGGTAATTTTTTGAATTAAACATGCCAATATGCTAAACTCGTATACCGAATTTGGTTAAAAAATCTTAAGCCGTTTGGAAGTTAAAAAATAAAGAAATGTCCTTTCATTTAAACTCATCCTGTACCTCGGAAACAAAGTATTTCTGGACATATGTTTATAGGAATTTTTAGTCATAAAATAAGCCAAAGAATCACCTCTTCGTTTGGACCTCATGTTTAGGAACACCCTGTATATGTATATATGAATATAGTTATATCTAGTCAACAAAATCACACACATATTTCGTTTGTAAATCTTTTGTAGCAAATTTTACGAAAATTATAGTATGTCCAAAATAAAGATATATTGTAATATCAAAAACCTTAAGAGATACACTATTAAATCTACAATATTTAAGGTGATTATAAAAATTTTGAGTAATTATAACAATGAACAAAAATTACTTGTGACATATATTTATATTAAAATTAAAATAATTAGAGAAAAGAAAAACTTATTTTTGCCATCGATTGGAATTGACTCGAAAAACTGAGATAAAAAATGAAAAATTTGTTATTTAATATTTTAAGATATTTTCAAAATTGAAACCTCTAGTCTTTATGCCTTTGGCTTGTCTCAATCAATGGCGCAATTGGCTTTTTGATTGCCATGGGATTATTCCTAATATCATTACAATAATTAATTCTCTCAAATAATTCTTGCCTCGTATCTATATTTTCTGAATAACCAAGCTCTTCCAAACAACTCCAATAAAATAATGAAATAAATAATCAACAGGATGGAAATTTAGTGACTTTGGTGAGCGTGGAATAGTTTCCATTTTGAAATATCTTGAAACAATAAATAACAAATTATTCATTTTTTATGTAAGTTTTTCCACTGAATTCAATCGATAACAAAAATAAGTTCCTTTTCTCTAGTTATTTTAATTTTTTTTGTGTATTTTATCACAAATAATTTTTGTCAAAAAGACAAAACATCTTTTTATTCAGAACTAAACGGAGACTACAAATGGGATTTTTATTTCTAGGAAAACCAGCGGCGTACATTTTTTTCTTTAAAAATATTCAACATAGCGCTCGTATGCTCCCCATTGTTAAATTAAAAATTAAACTTTTGCAAGGAAAAATTGGTTGTTTAATATGAGTAACGCCTACAAAATAATAAATATCATTTTTGGTATATAGGCTGTATACCAAACGATTATTTTTCGATATAGAAATCGTAGTTAAAGTTTGTCTATTAAAATCTGAGACACTGTATATACAGGATGTCCCATATTTTTCCATTCAAACTGAAATGGTTGATAGACCTCATCATTTTAAGGAAAACAGTTCCCATGAACATAGGTTTGATCTCGATCAGTAGTTGTGACAAAGTGTCAAAAAACTTTTAAATTCAGTTATTATTAAATTTATAAATAAACTTTTTCGTGTTCATTCTGCGAACATCAAAAGATTCGCTTAAGAAAATGTATTGGTAAAGGTGGAGATTTTGAACAATTGCTTCATCATTAACTTAATGTTTAATTTGTTAAGTTTATTGGAATAAAAATTTAATTAAAAGTTAATTTATTAATTTAATAATAGTTGAAATTAAAAGTTTTTTCACAAGTTATTTTTTTTTAATTCTATCGAATGCACTAAAAAAAAGAACAGATTCCCATTTAAAAAAACAAAATATACGATCCTTTCTTCCGGAATAAGGATAAAATTTATTTTTCTCATTACAGCGCAATCTGTCGCAAATCGAAAAAAAGAGTTTCAAACTCCACATAAGTTTAGCCGTATCTGCAATAAAAAATGGTGGCTGCCATTTAAGATTTCAAGGTTCCCGCCCACCCGTGGTAGGGTTGGGGATGTCGTGTTTGGTGTTATTGGATAAGTCCCTTCGAGAGAGACAATTCTCTTTTTGAACTTTTTTCAATCCGATGCATGATTTTCAAGATATTCCATTTTATCAGGTTAAATGGACTACTCGGTATTTATAAGCTTTAACTTCCCAACTGATAGGTTTACCAGAAAATGTTTCAAATAAAAGTTGTTTGAAACCATAAAATTTGCAAAACATAGTAGCCTATTTTTTCATTTACTTACATCCTTGAAGGTTATTTGAAGATCAACATGGTATTTTATACGAAAGCCTTTATTTTTTTAACATTTTCGGATTTATCGTTAAATTTGAAGGCTAGTTTGTGTAAAATATCTTATGTCTACAATTGGTCGTTTCTGAGTTATTCCGGAAAATTGGAAAGTTTTTACAGCTGCAGGATCTAACAGAAACCGGTGCTGTATCCTAACCGTTGAAAATTTCGAAATTGGTTTTCTAGGGTTTCAAAAAGGTTTAATAAGCTGCATACCACTTGGTGACGAATTTGTATTAAAGAAAATCTTTCATAACTCTAAAATTTCTTTCCTAAGTTGCATGATTTCAAATCAAACATCAATAACTTGCTTATTTCAAATGGAATGCCTTAATTTTCTCAACGGCATCGTGTTCAGCATGCAAAAAAATTAAACAAAATCAAAAAAGGAAAAATGAAAAATGAAAAATGGTATATTTTGAATCCTGATTCCATGGACGAAATTAGGATTTTCATTTCGTTTCAAATAAACTAGTTATTGACATTTGAAATCATGCGTCTTCCAAAGCATACTTCGAGGGTTGTGAAAGACTTTTTGTTAAGTTCAAATACGTCAAACCGTATTAAGGCATATCATTAATCGCTGTGAATCCAAGGTATCTTGCAGAGAAAATGAGAGGTTCCGTTTATAAAAACAATGTTAATCTTCAAATAATCTTCCAGGAAATTAATGAATAGGAAATAGACTACTCTGTTTTGTAGACTTTATGATGCCGAACAATTCTTATTTCAAACGTTTTTTCGTAAACATATCGGTTGTGAAGTTTAAGCTTGTGTACTAAAATTTGAAACACCTTGTATATAAAGGGTGTCTTTGTGTAAACTTGCCTTAGTCCAAAAGTTGATAGCAATGGAGCTACGAAGTCGCTTGTCGATTCACTCTTGCAAAACTGAAGAGTAAATCGAATTTTCTTTGATATTTTTCAATCTCTTCGAGTTAATTTCATGAAATTTCATATCCGGGGATTTTTTAGAGGGAGAAATTAAAATTTATCAACGATTTAGTGGTGTTTTCTATAAGACGCCACAAGCGACAATTAAGATACAGTAGAGTCCGGTTATAACGAACCCAAAAAATGCAATAAAATAGGTTCGCTATAACCGGGTTCGTTATAACCGGACTCCACTGTACTTTGAAACTACTATAACTTTTTGTGCCATAGTGTAAATCACTTTCGATTGAAAAAATCTTTTCCTACCTTTTGTATTTAAAAAAAGTATAGCTTATTGATGTCGCTAAAAGCAACAGTTTCCGAGAAAAACGCATCTAAAGCTTATTATGCATGCAAATTAACCAACAGTATCAAAAATGGTTTATCCGACTATCTTACTTTTAATCAGCAAAAATAAGGAAATAACACTTGAAGAGTTAAAAACTATTGGTTTTAGTTAAAATAGTCAACAATTAAAAAATAATAATAACTCTGGTTAAAAAAAAAATGTTCTTGCTTATCGAATGAAATATACTTTTTTATATAAGCTATCTAAGTCAGTTAATAAGTAATTTGTTGTTTTTCGTTAGCACGTCAGAATTTTCAGATATTTAAGTTTAAGTATCGTAAAACGGGGTGAGATGAAACCAAAGAGGTGAAATGAAAATCATTGCCGCATGGGACAAAAACGCTACACCCTCATAATATTTGAAATTTTAATTTTAGAATATTACATATATTATAATTTTAATAGTAAAATTTCAACTTTTAACAAAACAACAAATTACTTATTAACTGACTTAGATAGCTTATATAGAAAAAGTATATTTCATTTGATAAGCAAGAACATTTTCTTTTGTAAACTAGTGTAACTTTTTTAGATCTAACAATATGTTGCTTTCGATTTACTGTGATAATTTGCATGCATTATCAGCTTTAGGTACTTCTAGTGACTTATAGCTCCGCTAAAAACAAATCATAATTAATTAATCAAAATGGTACATAAACATTTCAAAGGGCAATTAAAAAAAATTGAAATTGTCATGTTTACAATAAGATTATTAGGAATAGGATAATTATCCTATTGCTTGCTTATGTAACATTTTGATTAATTAATTAAGATTTTTTTTATCAGTTTTTTAATTTATTGCTCACTCATGGTCCTCTCGATCAAGAATTATGACATTTTAATGGTTAAAATTTCAAATTTCATTGTTCTTATTTCATTTTTTAAATAGGGCCGACCGTTTTAGTAATATGAAATTTTGAATAAAAATCTTTAATTTTAATCTGCAAATAATTTACAGTCTCTAATTACTATTGTTAAATAATTATAAAATGCATAAAATAAACAATTTTTATTGTTTTTAATTACTTTAGTAATTGAAGACCTTGGTGCAAAAAGGGGATAAGTCACATTTCAAAATTTTTTTTTCATCCTTACTTATCCCATTTTTGCGCCAAATTTATTAAGCAGAGGAGTCGATTGTGCTTATAACTTCGTTGTTTATTGACATACTCGTCTCGCTATTGCGTCAAACAGTTTGTCTACTTCATGAATTTGGTGTAAAAATGGGATAAGTAACGATGAAAAAAAAATTTTGAAATGTGACTTATCCCCTTTTTGCATCAAGGTCCTCAATTACATATGGACATTTAGTGTTCCAGATGGTTGTGGGCTCCTTTTTAGGATATTCAAAATCAAAGATCGATCCCTGGCACCTCCATTGTTTTTTTTATTTTTATCTGTTGAAAATAACAGGAGTAATTACTAAAATAATTAAAAACAATAAAAATTGTTTATTTTATGCATTTTATAATTATTTAACAATAGTAATTAGAGATTGTAAATTATTTGCAGATTAAAATTAAGGATTTTCATTTAAAATTTTATATTACTAAGACGGTCGGCCCTATTTCAATAAAACTCTCCATCCGAAGGTTTTTGACGGTGCTCTTTTATGAAATGTTAAAAGAATTAAATTTAAAATTGCCTTTACTTTTTTTTCTTAAAATTATCAGATATTTTTTAATATGAAAACGTACGCCAATGGCAAAAGGAAAATATTTTAGGGAAATCAAAATTACAATTCAAAGATATTCAAATGATCCAAATTTGAAATAAATAGCGTAAACAATACCTGAGATGACGATGGCTACATAAGTCGTGTGACACGCTGTATATAAAATGGAAAAAATAGTTGAGTTATAAGCAAGTAACTTAATGCGTAATGCAGCAACGACTAATCACAATCTCAGTACATAACATATAGTAAATCATTAGGGCCTGTATTTCCTAGGCAACCAAATTATTGACAAAATTGGCTAAGTACACAAGAGGATATACAGTTGAAACGGCGAATCATGCCCCGTGTGTCACTACTTTCGAGTCATAGTTAAAACGTGCCCTGTGTCCTCCTTTTATTATTTTATACATGTGAGAAAAAGAGACAATATTAAAAAGTCATGTCTTCTAACAATAAGTTAAAAAATACGTTATTACAAAAGTCTACTAAAAAAAGATAACACTATAAAATGATGTATTAAATTAATTTTTCATCAATAAAATTAATCAATGGTGACAGATGTACGTCAGTGAAGGTTTTTAAGTAATTTTTGGAATTGCAGTATATTTTTTCCACGTTTTTTGAAGAAGTTTTATTCTAAAGTTCGCTCTACAAGATTAACATCAGTTCTTATCAGAGCTATTTGTGTATTTTTTGTTTTTTTTCAGTAAGTATTTTTTAACATAAATATAACTTGTATGACATAAAAACATGACTAAAGCTTGGACGGTGTGTTTTTACTAATGCCTGGAAAAATCCTTGGCGTTTTTTTAAGAAAAAGAAACTGCGTTTGCTTTCTATTCAAGTGGCACATGTAAACATTGTGGATAAAATTTTATTTCAAAGTTGCACAGCTCATAGTTATCTGTGGTGTCCATACGGCACAAGATAGTGAACTAAATTTTTAATTATTAATTTCTTGAGACGAGACGACAGTCACGACCAAAATTTACAAACTTTTTTTCCCTCCGTATTTTCGATTTGATTCATATGAAATTAATGACGTATAAGTTATGACGCACGGGGCATGACTCACCGTTTCAACTGTACCAACCTTTGTAATAAAACAGATTTATAGATAGGTGATGTAACGTAATATGTAATGTAATGTAACATTGCCGCAACGTTTTTCATCGGAATGCAGTCAAAATACAATAATTGTTATTTTTCAAAATAACTGCAAAAACCGAACTTTGTTCAACTATGCACTACGGTACAAGATTTATGGAAGACAATTTTTACTTTTTTGATAAATTATAAAACACGTCAGATTCAAGGAGGGTTCCAAAATGACTCGAATTGTCAAAATCGGAGAAACTAAGACTGCTAAGTAAGATTTGTTTGTAACGTCTTTTGTTTTACGAACATGATCACAGTGTTTCGAAAACCGCATTCTTCCATTTCTAATAATAAGTGAAAAACCCTGTTAATGCAACGAAAATAAGACATCCTGTACAACTTATTGGACTTTCATTTTATAAAATATAATAATACCTAGTTTTATAATTTTTAATTTTGTCTCATTTAGCAGGAATGAAGAAACCGTTATGTAAAGAAGAATTTTTGTTTAAGAAACGTCATCTTCAACACTTTGTTCTGAAAATTTTCCCTTTTGTTTTAGATATATTTTTCTTCTTCACCTTTTCTTGTTTCAACTGGATAATTTGTTATTGTGACATTTCAGAAACACCCTATACTTTGATTATTCTTATTTGCTGTACTTTTGCAATTGTATTTGTTTGTTGCTATCAAAAGCAGAAATTGACCGTGATTGAATGGTTGTTCGCTTCAATCATTTAAAAATGGTTGCTCAAATGAAAAACAGTTTCAGTTTGGTTTTTGATCTGGGATTTGCGGAATCAAATATTGAAAAATGGTCGCCTTTTCACCTCGGTACACCCCCCCTCTTTTTTTCTAAATTTCTTTTTTAAATAGAAAATTCAATTGTTTCAATTTAAAACTTATTGTTAGTTTCTCTCATTCTCCTTTTACTTTCGTACACTCTCTGTCCCTGTTTTTTTTATTTCACCTAGTGACAATTGTGAAATATGTTCGATGTCATAAAACAAGAGAGATGGCTCAACAAATTATTTTTTTTTATAAACAAAGGCCAACTTTGATTATCTTTAAATAAATTTTTTTTTTTTCTACATTTTCAGTTGACGTCACCTTCATTATTGATATTTTGATCAATTTTCGTACGACGTATGTCTCTGGCAATGATGAAATCGTATCGGATCCAGGTAAAATTGCGATTCACTACTTGAAAGGATGGTTCCTGATCGATTTGGTGGCCGCCGTACCATTCGACCTACTTTTTTTCGGCAGTGATACTGACGAGGTGAGTGGACTGAAATTATCATCTATTAAAGTGATTGCTGATGTCATAAAACCAGTGTTGCATTCAATATTTTTGCCTGTATGTGTGTGTGTGTGTATGTGTTTTCAAACATTTGAACTTCTGACATTGTGTCCATATTGGTTGTTATTTATTTCTTAATCATACATAAAATACAGCGGGTCTCACGATTCGTGGAGCCACTCTCATATCTTAAGAACCGCTCTCGCTATTTATTTAGAAGTGTCTTTAAATTGCGATTTTAATTTGCGTAAAATGGTTTCCCTTTCTTATTGGCATATATTTTTATACTAAAAAAGTAGGTATCGACTGAAAGAAAAAGTATTAGTGTAATTTTAAAGGCAATTTTTTAAGAGTTTATGAAAAAACATCGGCAGAAACCCCCGATGTAGAGTTTTACTGATTGTGAAATAGGACCGATCGTCTTTGAAATATGAAATTTTAGGTGAAAATCATTAATTTCAATCTACAAATCATTTACATTCTTTTATTACATCTAGCTTTAAATCATTATAAAATACGTCAAATAAATTATTTTTATTGTTTTTAATTGTTTTAGCAAATATTACTATTATTATTAACAAACAAAATGTAAAAAATAGGAGAGGTAACAGGGATCGAACCTTGATTTCGAATATCCTAACAAGTGTCGAGTGCACGAGACAACGAGCTACAGCGCTAAATGTTCAGGGTTTGATCACTGCTGCCTCCCCTATTTTCTTTTTAACTTTTTTTTGTCAATAACAATAGTAATAATAGCTAAAATAATTAAAAACAACAAAAATAATTTATTTGGCGCATATATTTAACGTTAGTAACAAGAGAGTATAAATAATATGAAGATAAAAATTTAGGATTTTCACTTAAAATTTTATATTTTATAGAAAAAATCAAAAACGATCAGTACTCTTTCATTAAAACTGTACATCGGGGGTTTTTGATAATTCTCTTTCATAAATTGCGTTTAAAATTGCCCTAATACTTTTTTTCTTAAAATTGATACCTATTTTTTAATATAAAAATATACGCCAATAATAAAGGGAAACCAACGCAAATTAAAATCTTACTTAATTAAAGGGACTCAAATAATCCAAAATTTGAAAAAAATCGTGTAAACAGTTTCTAAGATATGAGGGTAGCTTCATGAATCATGGAACACGCTTTTTTTATTTTAAACAAATGTGCGTGTATGTAATTAAATGATCGATGTCGTTATTTTTAATGCTCTTGTTGTTGCATTAATTTATTATTATTCTTTGAATTGGTGTATTTAAGTTTTCGATGTAGGTTTAGCAAGATGTATGTTTGATAAATATTTTTATTTTTTCTTTTTTGATGTCCGGTGTAATGCTTTTCTCTTTCAATATTTTATTTTTTATCTTTTATTTTGCTTTTATTTAAACGTCTAGACGATGGTAATGATTTTTTTGGTTTTTTATCATTATTTAGACATCAAGGTGATGATGATTTTTCTTTTATTGTCTTCTTTCAATGTTTTATTTTTTTATGCATTTAATCTAGAAGTCTAAATAATAATTATTTTTTTGTTTTTTGTCGCTTTTCTTTAGACAACTAGATAAAGATGGTGATGATGATTATTTTTGTTTTTTTTTGTCCTTGACTGATGAACGGATTTTTTCAACATGTACTTTTTCTTCGATTTCTTTTCTATATAGTTGGGCTTGGATAAGGATGAGGTAGAGACCTTAATAGTAACTCAAAAAAACAAAAAAAATCCTGCTTGCACTTGTTTTGCTTTCTTCAATTTGCAACTCTTGATTTTATTTATTTCATTTTGTTGTTGTTATTTGTTGTTAGTTGTTAATGCATTTTCACGCTAATTAATAATACTAATATTGGAGATTTCTTCGATTTTTTAAATTTTAATTAAATTATGTGTATACAGGGTGTTATAGAAATAACTTTTGTAAATTTATTTAACGATTAAAAACATCGTTTTCAAGAAAAAAGTTCCTTACAACTTTTACGGAAAAAACAGTACTTCCGTGGAAAACAGGTCAAAAGATTTAAAAATTTTTTTAAAATTGACAACACCGCACTACTACCATCGTGTGAGTTTATTTCAATACCTAATCATACGGAATTGGCTGACTGCCGTGTGGCATGTAGTCATTGCAAGTGGAGACTAGTGACACGGAACGGCCAATTTTCACATGGTTCTTTTATTTTGATTGGTTTTAAGGTATTTTGTGAAAATAAAATATACTACACTTTTATAGGTATTTAAGGAATGGTACGTATAGATAAAATAACTTTTCCATTGTTGTCATCTGTCGATTAAAATTGGTACTTCTAGCACAACTTTTTTACAGCACGATTTTTACACAATTCATATCACAATAAGAAATACAAATTTATTGTTGTTTTTATTACATTAAATGTTCAAAATGTCCACCATTTGAGTCTATGCAACTCAGACGATGTTTCATTCAAATTCCCGAATGCGTTGAAAAATTCTTGACACATTTCTAATGTAATAAGTGGTATCAAAACTACGTTATCGTAAATGATCTTCATTCTTCATTTCAGTAATGTACATTAATTTTTTCATAACCAAACGAAAAGAGCTAAGCTAAGGATTAAGATTTGGTGATTTGGTAGATCAATAATTGGGTTCATTTCTTCCAATCAATTTGTTTTCAAAGTTTTTATTTAAGTGCTCAATAATCGGACGACTTATGTGTGCTGAAACTCTACTATGTAATTACCACATATTCGCATACAATGGAAGATACATTTTTTCTAACAAATTTGGTAAATTATTTATTAAAAATCTAAATTGTGCTATTCATTTAATTTTTGGGACAAAACAAATAGACCTATAAGCTGATCTTCTGCTATTCTAGCCCATAAATTGATCGGAAATTCATATTAGAATTTTTTTGAGTAACTACGTGGAGATTTTTATCTGTCCAGTTACGAGAATTATGAAAATTCCAAGTCCTATTCCTTGTGAAATAAACTGCGTTCGTTAATAAAATATTAAACACGAAATTTGGTTCTCTTTGGTTTTTGCCATTTCACGAAATTCTTGTGTGGGTACAAAATAAACAAGCAGCAGTTGAAAATGTATGTATCCTTTGTGTATGATAGGTAAGCATAGCGTAATTGCGATTTTAGCGTTCCATACACAGTCTAACAAGAAATTCCTTCTTGTCGCGCAATATTCCTGATAATTCTAGTTGAATCTTTTTCCACAAAATTCAAAATTTCTTCTTCGACTTCATGATGGATTTCTCGATGGCAATCGTGCCTTCCTTGATATTTAGAAAAGACATTATCCGGATGTAGAAGTCTTTGCGGAACTTGAGCAAATGTTTGTGAAGTTAGAAACTGTCGTTCTGGGTATTGGTACACGTAAATACGCCTAGCCTCTTCGAAATTTTGTAAAACTTCTCCATAAATTAGAAGCACATTGTGACACAGACATGTGGAAAATATTTTTGCTTTTAAATAGAAGTTAAATTCACATACTGATGACTGGCGATGTAATATGACTATTTCAAATATTTCTATCATATCATTCAAAACAAGGAAATGCAGAAAAAAAGTTTCGAGTCGATCAAGTTAGAATATTTTTGTAACGATGGCATATTATTTTTGGCTGAGTTATGGCATGATTTTTAAATTTAAAATATTTTTTTTAGCTATGTTATTAATTTTTAATTACAGCTTTATCGTTAAATATCAACTAATTAATATTTGCCAAATACGTTTTTAAAGATGTTTGCTTAAAATTTTATTTCTAGTCGTAGTTCTTCGATTGTCAATTTAATAGTTTTGCATTTTCTTTTGCAAAAAAAATATTATGTTTTTGAACCTTGTTGTAAGGAACTTTTTCCTTAAAAATGATGTACTTAATCGTTAGTTCAATTTACATAAGGTATTTCCCTAACACAGGATGTTTCACGAGGATATGTCAAATACGTTCTCAGAGATTGCAAATAAGTATAAAAGTTCCTATAAACATGGGTCATATTTTCAACCAATATAGAAATACAAGCTAAGATCTTAATCCTTTGGCTTATTGTCTTTGGGGGTGGTTTAAATCTTTAGTGTACGCAATAGAAGTAGACACTAGAGATACATTACTCAAACGTATAATAAATACAAGAGAAATTATAAGAAACAGACTGGTATCTTTTCGTAGAGCGACTAGAGCTATTCAACAGAGAACGGATTTACGGTGAAATGTTTGAACACTATTAGTTAATGTGTGTTTTCAATGATTTAATAATTTTGCCAAACATTTTAAACATATCCTGTATTTTTGTAATGATTCATCTCTATAGGAACTTTTTTGGTAACTTTGGGTTTCTGAATACGTACTCGGAATATTGACGTATCCTTTTCAAACACCCTGTTTGTATGGGGTGTAACAGCTTGAGAAAAACTAAAAAAGTAAATTCTACAAGCAAAATTGTTATTTGACATGTTTCGAAATGTTTCGAATGTAACTTTTTTGAGATATGTGAAATTTTGTTTTTTACGATTGCTGGTCTTTCATATAAAATTAAAAATAACTCAATAAGTAATTGAACTATCTCGAATTTGTGGATTCCATTTGAAAGGCGATTAAATTCTCAATTAGATAAATGTTACGAAGAGAGCTGGAAAATTAAAAATGTCGAAAACGTAACTGTTGTTGGATTTTTGCAAATGTTCGACTCTAATTTGCTTAATTTTTTTATAATGAAATATTTATTAAAAAAAACTTCTACTTTTATGTTTTTTAAATGGCAACGACATTTTACCTGAGAAAGAGGTTTTCACTACAAATTAAAGCTAAAATATGTTATAAATACATTTATTTTGAATGGACCAACACACAAAGAAACTCCATTAGTTTCAATTGGCACTTCGTATACCATAGTTCCCAATTTACTCTACCAAAAAATCTAAAGGAGTTACA
>JABRWK010000444.1:31631-43523 GCA_013372445.1 Hypothenemus hampei | reverse complement strand
TAATAAAAACACATCTAAATTTCATGATGCTAGCAAATTACCTGTTAATACTAGGATTGAATAGACAAACAGATAATTTTTAAATTGTTTGAAGGAATAAAAAAATAGATCCTTCCAAAACGAATAAAATAGTTTTCTTAATATATTTAGTTGCATTATTAAAATAGGAATAGATTGTATGTATTTATAACAAATATACATAAAATACCCCTGTATACCAATTTTCATCTGATTATTACATCACCGTCCTAAGATATTAAAAAAACCAAAAAATTAGAAATTCAACACCCCGTATCTCGGAAATTACGGGTCTTAGGACAAATGTATATTAATCAAACTACACTTATTTTTCGATAATCTATCATCCTTATTAATTTGGCACCATAATTTCGAAACACCCTGTACAACAAAAATGTAAAGACAATTATGCAATTATTTAACCTTCCACAGCTAACATGCGGTCTCACAGACCGACGAGTCAAATTTTTCTGTATAATTTTCGAACGCGTAGGGAATGAGTGGTGTCGTCCCGTGTAGCTATTTGTAGACTTTGTGACTCACTATATGTCTAGCATTCGATAGCGTTGTAATGACATATTTTTAAAATTAAACTTTGATTCGGTCTCTGAGACCGAAGTTATCTTTTATATTCTTTTTTTTGTAAGGTGATTGTTAAGTAGTAATTTAATTAAATCGCAAAAAAATAAATATTTGTTTTGTTTTAAAAATAAGTTGGTAATAGCATATGTCACGTAATACGACAGACAGTTTTTCAGACAGAACCCGCGCTTTTTTTTCAAGTCTCGTCTCGTAATACGTTATTTCTTAGTGATAAGTTTTATAGAGAGTGAGAAGTTATAATAACTAATTTTGTGCAACATAGTACTTATTTTTTGGCGTTATAAATTATGAAGTACAAGAACGTCTTCTGGATGAAGTTTGTACAGATGTAGAAGAAGCTGCTGAGGATAGCGACTTCAGTTTAGCGGATGATGACTCAGAAGTGCAAGATGAGGATTCAAATAGTGAACAGGGCATATCAGATGAAGATACAGAGGAGCCCTTCATTCCTGCATCAGGTGATAGACGTTGTGAGCCGTGTTTTATAGCTAAAGATGGAACTAGATGGAAAAACATTTGGTGTATCAGTCAAATATACGGACTCGCTCGATAAATATTGTAACCGAATTACCTGGACCAAAACAGGATGCTAGGGAGAAGAAAACAACACAGGAAATTTGGAATTTATTTATAACAGACAACATGCTCGAGAAAATTGTTTCCTACACCAACTTATACATACAATCAAAGCAATATTTTGTAGAAAATAGGACAGCAAGACTAGTTGATGTGGAGGAACTAAAAGCTTTATTTGGGTTACTATATATTGCTGGTATGATGAAAAGTCATCATGTAAATGCAGAGGATCTCTTCAGATCTAATGGTTTAGGATTAGAAATATTTAGATTAACAATGTCTCTACAAAGATTTAAGTTTCTTCTAAGGAATATTCGCTTTGACGATAAAAGCATAAGACCAGGGAGACAAAAGATAGACAAATTAGCGCCAATTCGGCAATATTTTGATGAATTTAACGAAAATTTATCAAAATATTTTGTTCTTTCCGAATATACAACGGTCGATGAGATGTTACTAGCTTTTAGAAGACGATGTACTTTTAGAGTCTATATTCCATCTAAACCGAATAAATATGGACTATAGGTGTATTCCTTGGCAGATGCGAAAACGTTTTATACCGCCAATATGGAAATATATGTAGGGCAGCAACCAATTGGACCATATAAATTGGACACATCGAATATATCTTTAGTACCAAGACTGTGTAAACCGATTTGGGGTTCAAAACGGAATGTCACGATGGACAACTTCTTCACGTCCATTAGCTTGGCTCATAAATTACTAAAATAATATAAGTTGTCGATGATAGGGACCATAAGGAAAATAAACCTCAGATTCCAGAGGAAATGAAAATGGATAGATATGATAAATCAATAATGTTTGCATACCAGGAAAATGTACATTGGTTTCATTCATTCCCCGAAAGAAGAAAAATGTTTTTGTTCTTTCTACCATGCATTACGATGATTCTGTTGACAAAGCTACAGGTAAACCCGAAATGATTATAGATTATAATCAGTCGAAAGGAGGTGTCGACAGTCGACAAATTATGTGCTTCTTACAACTGCGCCCGAATTACTAGACGATGGCCAATGGTTTTATTTTAGGGCACATTGAATATTGCAAGCATCAACGCGAATGTTATCTATGAATATAACAACATAGAGAAAAGAATTCCTTGAAAATCTGGGATATACGTTAGTAGAGGATCACATAAAGAAAAGACTAAATAGTGGACTTCCAAAATCTTTGAGACTGCGGATTGAAGAAATCTACAACATACCATCTGATAGTAACAACCAAGTTAGTACGTATGTTTGTACTGCTCAAGTAAAAAAAAAACAGGAAAACGAAATACAATTGTCTTAGATGTAAAAAATGTATGTGCCTTGAGCATTTGACTGCTATATGTGAGAGATGTGTCAATTTTTTTAGTGAATTGGAACAGTAGATTTTTGAACTGGTATCTATAAAATTTATGTTTCACACTGATTATCTTTTGCAATGATGTTTTGAAATTAAAGTTTTCAGTTGTTTAGGTCAAAAAGAGTTCCTATTTCTTTTGTAAATTATTTTATGTTGTCGAAATGTTTATTTGTGTTTTTTTATAAGTATATTTTTTTAAATAACTGCTTTTGTTATATTATTAGCTCATATAGAAATATAGTTACAAGAATAAATTTTTATTTCTATTAAGTGTTTTTGTACATATTTTAAAGGTTCTCTTTTCAGTCGGTCTGTGAGACCGAAGTTAGCTTGCCTGAATCAAAAATATATGTTATCTCTGGAAGGTTAATTAAAGAACAAGGTTTCAACAGGAAAAAAATTTCCAATTAATTAGTCTAAAAGTAACAGAATGAAACAACACAACAAACTTAACAAATGTCACTAAACAAATTGTTCGAAATGTCTTCCATCAACACGAATACTTTTGAGGATGTTAAATGGTACTTTTTTTAGAGTTAATAGAAAATTTTGCTAGGTTTTGAATTTTTCTTGAATTTATTAATTAAATTATAAAATGTAAAGACAACAATAACTACTGCCAGAGGATTTTGAAAGGACAACAACGAATCCCAAAAAAAACAGTACTAATTATTTAAACTTCTTGACGCACCAACTTCTAGAAGTACTGGATGATATCGACTTACAAACACGTCGAAAAATTTGGCTTATGCACGGCGCGGCTCCAGCTCACTATTCAAAAAAATCAGAGAAGTACAGAGAAAGTATCAATTTGACAACCATTAACCACTAGCTGCTAAAGTTGAACGTGCGCTATTCAACCAGCCATAGTGGTATATAGGGGTATTTTGTCAATCTGAGCCGTCAAAAGTCAATTTCAAAAAACTAAAAGAAAGTAGAAATAAACGTGTTACTTATGAAGTTAAATAGCCAGAGAACACTAAAAACCCTTTTCAGCCTCTCATCGACTCCACCCGAGTCATATCTTCGGTCGAAACTTCATCGTTATGACAGTGACTCATCTGTCGCATTTTTTAAGTCTAATCATTTAAGTAAAAAAAAGATATTTTTTTATATTCAGGGATACGCTTTATAAATAGTTATGGATCTGAAAATTGCAGGTAAGAACATACCCTTTTAAAGTAGCTATTGTGTTATTTATTAATTTAGTAATAATATTTTGGCTATTTGAAAAAGGCACTAGATTTTTTGAATTGTCAACGAAATTTTAACACACTAAAAGGTTTTTGTTGTACTTCAGGGTACGTCCAGCGTTTTTTGTTAGTTTTATTGCAAGACAGGGGTTTGTACAATATACTAATGATTAAATCAGCCACACTTAGACGCACTTTCTCCACTTATGAGTCACCAAACATGACAGTCAAAAATCACAAAAATTAAATAAAAAACTTCAATTATGTAAATGGGGTATTTATTTTATTTTAGGGTCATCTTGGGGGTCAGGTGTCAGAGTAGTGACCTGGAAATCGCTTTATGAAAAAATGCAGCAGCAAAATTTGTCTAATTTCGAAGAAAAATTACAATATTTGGAAAGTTATATTTTATCTTACGAAAATTACTCTGATGGTCAAATAAAGAAATTAAAACATCAATTTTTCTATATAAAATCCGAACTCAAACAAAGATGGCAAAAAGCTGAAAAAATGGAAAAAAGATTTCTTCACAATAATAAAGATTGGCTTGCAAAAACACTTGGAGTTCCTACACTGCAGGAACGAAGATCGGGTCGACCATCAAAATCATTCATAGAATTAAGCGATAGAAATAAAATGAGGAAAACAAGAGATCTTCGTAATACGGCAGATGAAGACGTATTAATACATGCTGCACAGGTTAAATTGCACACTTCCGGAAAAAGGGATGCTTCAAATACCAGGTCTGTAAATATGAAACCGGAATTTTTCTATAGATGGCCTTAATTGTCAATACAGCTAGGGGAAAACTCCGCTATTGGCGGCATTTTCTTATTTAACCTCTAATAAAAGTTATCAGCTAACAACAATACAAATCTAATACAATAGCAGAGTTTCTAATAACGTTAAACATGTCGAATTTTGTGCCTGGAAATTATGATTTGCGAACAGCCTTGATTTTCTGTTACCATTTAAAGAAAACTGCCGCAGAATCGCATCGAATGCTTGTCGAAGCTTACGGTCAGTATGCTCTTGGTAAAACACAATGCTTTGAGTGGTTTAAAAAATTCAAAAGTGGCCATTTTGATGTGAGAAACGAAGAACGTGGAAGACCACCGAAAAAGTTTGAAGACAGCAATTTGCAAGGATTGTTGGATGAGGATGACGCCCAAACGCAACAACAACTCGCGAATCAATTAAATGTCACATGAGAAGCCGTCTCTATACGTTTGAAAGCCATGGGAAAGATCCAGAAGATGGGGAAATGGGTTCCACATGAACTTAACGAAAGACAACAGGAGAATTGAAAAACCACTTGCGAAATGTTGCTCGCTAGGTACAAAAGAAAATCCTTTCTTCATAGAATTGTGACTGGCGATGAAAAGTGGATTTATTTCGAGAATCCTAAGCGTAAAAAGTCATGGGTAAGTCCAGGTGAACCATCAACATCGACTGCACGGCCAAATCGTTATGGACGGAAAACAATGCTTTGTGTTTGGTGGGATCAAAAGGGGGTAATATATTACGAATTGTTAAAACCTGGCGAAACTGTTAATACTGAACGCTATCGACAACAAATGATCGCTTTGAATCAAGCTTTACATGAAAAACGGCCGGAATATCAACAACGGCAGCACAAAGTGATTTTGCTGCATGATAATGCACCATCACACACATCACAAGTGGTCAAGGAAACGATTGAAGCGTTTAGCTGGGAAATTCTTTCACATGCGGCTTACTCACCGGACCTGGCACCGTCCGATTACTACTTATTTGCTTCGATGGGACACGCACTTACTGAGCAACGCTTCACCTCGTACGAAAATGTACGACAATGGCTCGATGACTGGTTTGCCTCAAAAGAGCAACAGTTTTTTTGGCGTGGCATCCACAAATTGCCAGACAGGTGGAATAAATGTATAGTTAACAATGGGCAATACTTCGAATAATTTTCTTTTATAATTTTTAAATAACAAACTTGCATTTTTTATAAAAAAATTCCGGTTTCATATTTACATACCTGGTATACTGATTTTCAAAAAAATCGCAACACCTGAAAATTCATTAAACTATGACAATGAATATCTTTCTAACCGCTGGTCGGATTTCAATGTTTTTTTTTTAATTGAAGCTCTGTTATTGGTGAATCTCGTGTAGCAAGGAGACGTCAAAAAAATAAAAGCAACATACTGTACAGGGCGCTTAAAAAATGTCATGTTTTTTTACTAAACTTTAACGCTTTCTGTGGGCAATACCAGGTGGCTAAGGCATATAAGAACGATAAAGTCTTCTAGCCTCATTTCTCCTGAACATTTTGCTTTTGAACAGAGCTTCAATTAAAAAAAAACATTGAAATCCGACCAGCGGTTAGAAAGATATTCATTGTCAAAGTTTAATGAATTTTCAGGTGTTGCGATTTTTTTGAAAGTCAGTATATATTGAAGCAAGTCATTTCTTCTCCTACAAGAGCTATAAAATTAAGGAAAGCGTACAAAAAAAACAAGAAGACAATAAAAAAAATTAACTCCTTTGTCAGTTCTTTCAATGTTTGTAGAAGCTGACTTATCTCGGAGGCAGTACGAAATAATACGAAGCACAAATAAAAAAACTTACCCCAGTTATAGCTTACTACAGAAAGCCAAAAGTGACTGCTATCCAAATAAAAGCTATTATGTAGTGACTGAAACATGCGCCGAAATAAATCTATAAGGCTTACTAAACCACACAGTAGAGAGGTTATTAGTACATATATTTAAAGGATGTTATTTATAATTTAACTAAAGAAGATCGTAATACATTAGAACTAATTTGTAAGTGGGGTTGTGATGAATCTCAACAAGCCCAATTTAAATAAAAGATACAAAATAGTGCCACTGATGCTAATATTTTTCAAAGTAGCTTCGTACCTCTTCAATTAGTTTGTGATAAACAAAAAATCGTATGGCAGAATCCCACCCCGTCATCTCCGCGATATTGTCGTCCAAAAAAAATCAGATTTGTCAAAGAAACTGTGGATGTTACAGAAAAAGAAATAGAACACGTAGAAAGCGCTATCAATTCTTTACAAAACACTTTAGGCACATTGGAAGGGAAGTGTTATTCTGTGAAACATACCATGGCACTGACTATGATAGATGCGAAAGTATGTAATGCCGCCACAGAAACAACATCAACTATGAGGTGTTACATTTGTGGTGAAACCTCAAAAGATTTTAACAATTTAACCATCAAGAAATATGTTAATGTTGATGCACTTTCGTTTGATTTATCAACTTTGTATGCGAGAATTTGTCTGTTCGAAAGCATATTACACCTTTCATATAAACTTCCTAAAAAAAATAGCAACTAAGAACAGATGCTGATAAAAGCATTGTTAAACAGAGGAAAGAAGAAATTCAACAAAAATTTAGAGAAGCAACGGGTTTGACTGTGGATGTACCGAAAGCTGGCTTTGGAAACACTAATGAAGATAATCCCAACAGACGATTTTGTAGCAATCCAGAGTTGGCTGCAGAAATCACTGGTATTGATTTTAATTTAATATATAAAATTAAAGTTATCCTTGAAATAATTTCAAGTGGCCACAAGATCCATTTGCAAAAGTTTGCAGATTATTGCATTAAAACTGCAGAACTTTATATACATATGTATCCATGGCATCCTATGACCCTACGATACACAAAATTCTTGTTCACGATGCAACCGTAATAGAAAAAGCATTGCTACCAATTGGTTTGCTCTCTGAAGAAGCCGCTGAAGCCCAGAATAAACATTTTAGGCTATATCGGCAGAATTTTGCTAGAAAGTTTTCTAGGGAGGAATGCAATCTTGACATAGTAAACAGATTATTACTGACCTCAGATCTCCGTATTACTGGCTTGAGGCCTACCTCTAAAAAAAAGACAATGGTTTTTATAAAAGACGCCATTCAGTTGCTCATTCCAGCTGAGCCCTACATTGATTCTGATTCAGAAGAGATTTCAGAAGATAAAAATGAGCAGGATGAAGAATCATGGCTTTCATCATCATCATCATTATAATTTTATCATAATATTTATGTTTCAGTTAAGTTATTATGTTTCCTACGAAAATACATTTTTTGAGTTAATATTATTTCTTCTTCTAAATCAGAATTAGTATAAGGTTCAGCTGAAATGAGTAAGTGAATTGTGTGTTTTGTAAAAGGCATTGTCTTTTTTGGGGTAGGCCTCAAGCCAGTAATAAGGGGACCTGTATACTATGTCAAGATTACATACTTTAAATAATAAATAACTTTAATTTGATATATTAAATTAAAATCAACACCAGTAATATCCACAGCTAATTCTAGATCACTAAAAAATCGTATTACCATCATTGGTGTTTCCAAAACCAGCTTTTAATACATCGACAATCAAATCCATAGTTAATACTGTTTCTGTGGCGGCATTATATACTTTCGCACCTACCATAACCATTGATACGATATGTTTCACAGAATAACACTTCTTTTCTAGTATTACTTCGAGAAATATTGGCATCTGTAACACTATTTTGCATCTTCTGTTTAAATTGCACTTGCTAATACCTATCACAACCTCACTTACAAATCAACTTTAACGTGTTAGTTCTTTTTTTCTCATATTTTAGTCAGTACATAACAGTTTTTATTCAGATAGCAGTCACTTCTTGCTTTTTGTATTACGTTTTTACTTTTAACGCTTAACCTTATGAACGATTTTGATGATCGACCCGATCTTCGCTTCCGCAATGTCATGTCAGTATTTAAAATGTTTTGTGCAGCCAATCGTCATTATTTTGATGAAGTATTTTTTCCATTTTATCAGCTTATTATTAATAAATTAACAAGTAACACAACAACTAATGTAAAAGGGCAAGTTCTTACATGTAATTTCCAGATCCATAACTGTATTTATGAAGAGTATCACAATATGTACTATAACAAAATATCATGTTTTTACTTGGAAGGTTTGAAAAGTTTTTTGAAATTGACTTTTGTCCGCCTACATTCGCACAATACCCCTATGTGCGCTGGTTTTTTTATTCGCCGCTGGTAATTTAACAGTGTCAAAAATGTCCGAAACTAAAGGGACATCGAATCAAATTATTCAATTTTTGAATATACAGGGTGTCCCTAAAAGGTCTTTACAACGCTCTACCAGATAGAGTATGGCTCAAAATAAGTCGATTTAGCCAAACTTACCTTAGTCCAAAAGTTGATAATAACGGAGCTACAGGATGTCAAAATTGAAAAAATAAATTACAATTTTCTTAATAACTTTCGACTACTTTGAAATAATTTCATGAAATTTTGTATACTGGGATTTCTTGAGATGAGAAATTCAAATTTGAGATCGATTCAGTTTTATCTTCTAGAGGGCGCCACCGGCAACGATTTCGACCCCTTTAAGCCGTTGCAACTATTTTGTGCTACCCCATATGTCTTTTTGAACCAGAAAAATCGATTCACCCATCTTTTCTACTTAAAAAAGGTATACCTTATTGAAGTCGCTAGAAGCAACGGTTTTCGAGAAACACGCATCTAAATCTCATGATGCATGTAAATTTTCAAAGGGTCAGAATAATTTTTGTTATTTATCTTACTTTTTATCAAGCAAAAACAACAAACTACCACTTCAAACATAAAAAAAAATTAGTTTTTAATCAAAATAGTCAGCAATTCAAAAAAGAAAAAATTTTTTTTTTACACCCGACAATAGCTCTCATTTCACTATGATAATTTTTATGCATCATTAGGTTTAGATGCGTGTTTCTCGGAAAGGGTTGCTCCTAGCAACTTCAATAAGGTACACCTTTTTTAAGTAGAAAAGATGGGTGAATCGATTTTTCTGGTCCAAAAAGACATACAGGGTAGCACAAAAAAGTTGCAACGGCTTAAAGGGGTTGAAATCATTGCCGGTGGCGCCCTCTAGAAGATAAAACTGAATCGATCTCAAATTTGAATTTCTCATCTCAAGAAACCCCCGTATACAAAATTTCATGAAATTATTTCAAAGTAGTCGAAAGTTATTAAGAAAATTGTAATTTATTTTTTCAATTTTGACACCCTGTAGCTCCGTTATTATCTACTTTTGGACTAAGGTAAGTTTGGCTAAATCGACTTATTTTGAGCCATACTCTATCTGGTAGAGCGTTGTAAAGACCTTTTAGGGGCGCCCTGTATGTCAAAAATATGATTGCTTGTGGGACGCCACATCTCCTGATTATGTTAAAAGAGATGTAAGGGATAACGCGTTCAGAGCCTTGATTGGAAAATTAAATGTTGCTAATTTAAAAGTAAATTTGGAAGCTATAAAAAAGAAAATCAAAAGTATTCGAGATATGTACATATCACAATGAAATAAATCGAATTAAGAAATCAAAAAAGAGTCGTGCTGGAACCCAAGATATTCCCAAGCCAAAGCTTGCCTGGTTTTCAATGGCAGATTCTTTTTTACATTATGTAATTCTTGGAAGAGAGTCTAGTTCAAATTTAGTAAGTTTAATGAAGTTATTATGTTTTCTTTCAATAAAACTAGAATACAATAAATATATTGGGTGTTCGGAAAAATTCCTTTCAAGTAGAACGTCAAAAGTTCAAAGTAAAACGTCATTTTTCATAACCATATTTGACGTTTTACTTTGAAGCCTGTAGTAAAAATCGACATACGACCTTTCTTTACAAATTGATCCAAAGCCTACTTGATAAGGAATTTTTCCGAACACCTGATATAATATCCTTCATCTACACAGACTCGAGATCCATAGTGTCATTTTCGGAATTGTAATCATTTTCAACATTATTGCCACAATGAAACAGTACGAACTTCATTTGTCATGATACCGTTAAACGAGTCATAAACTCCTTGGTGTACCATTTGCGAATTTCTTCTCCACTTTTTTGTAGTTGTTTGAGAGATATAATCTTCTTATCGTATGCATAAGGTTTAGTGTATTTCTATATGTACCAATATTAACTTTACCTGTCGTTAAGTCTTCTTGATCCATTGATCCGTTTGGAAAATATGTTCGTGATGGTCATTGTCATCCAATTATGAAGTGCACAACAGGTTTTTGTTAACAATTCTACCGTATCAACATTAACACTTATTGGTCTATTGAAAATTCGGAATCGAGAGGTCATAATTCCAAAGGCGTTTTCAACTACGCGTCTTGCCCTCGATAATCGGTAGTTGAAAATTCTTTAGTCTAGAGTAAGACCTCTTTGTTTATAGGGTTTTAAGAGATATGGTTCAAGAGGAAAAGCATTATCTCCTACACAAAGTCCTCCATTAGGCCAGTATGGGATGTTCTTTTCCATTGCTATTTTTAAGGTGGAATTTCGGAATATGGTACTGTCAGTAGAACGGCCATTACTACCCACGTCTATGTATCGAAAACAATAATCCGCATCTACCATTGCAAACAAAACAATATTATAAGTACTCTAATAGTTGTAAAACACGGAGGTGCTGTTTACTGGACGTTGAATGGTGATATGCTTTCCGTCTAGGGTACCACAGCAGTTGGGAAAATTCCACTTACTTTCAAATCCCATTTGAATCTTTTTCCATAATTCAGTAGCCTTTGGTACCTAAATAATAAACAATTAAAAATTAATATTTCAATAAACAACAGAGCTTCGTCACATGTTTTGGTCTAAGTAAATTAGTAACACAAGAAATAAAATGAAAGATATATCATAACTGCATATACAGGGTGTTTCAAAGTTTATCACGAATAATTGAAGATCATATAGAACTGATCAAAATATAACGATTTACTTATTACAACTATGTTCACAAACACTTCCTTGCTGAGATACAGTGTGTCAAAGTCTTCATAAAAAATTCGAAATTTATTAATAGATTTTAAACCGCTGAAAATATCACAATGAAATTTTAGGTGGACGTTGTGTGCTCAAGAGTCCATATTTTGCTCTAAGAACACTAGTTTAGATCTACTAGTGGCGTGCAAACAGGTACCACTTGGGATATTTCAGAAAAAAATTGGTACGCCAATGTTTTTTCTTAAAATAAAAATTATTTTTGAGTTCCTCATTCAATTCTTAAGGGGTTAGGCCACTCTAGAGCAAGAAAATATATACGTATTTTGGGAATTTTTTTTGGCGAAA
>JABRWK010000444.1:0-11093 GCA_013372445.1 Hypothenemus hampei | reverse complement strand
GACAAATCAAACATTTAATTTTGTAAACCAGTGTAATGTAAACAATAAAGACAGGTTTATCAATGATTCTCGTATGAAATTGCTGTTGCTACATCCCTCAGAAAAAAATTTTGAATATGATTCTCATAATGACAGGCGGTATTTTGAAAATTTTTCAATCATTCCGTTCATTCATTTTTGATTATTTCATTTCGTTTTTGTACTGTTGTGTATTTCCCGAATATATGTATAATTAATCAGAATGGTGAAACCTTTAAATAGTAGGTGTCAAGATCTTGTAAGATCCCTTATTACTTATTTTGAGCTAGAGCGAGAAAACGGTTTTCCTCTATTGCCTCTGAGTTCTGTTAGAGAGGTAGGCATTACTGAATTACTCTAATTAAAAAATATTACTATTTTACTAAATAATTGGTATAAAAAATAGCGTAGCTGCTCTCAATATTAGTATTGGTACAGTACGTAAATGTTCGGTACAACAGAAACTTGGAGAACCATCAAAATCTCCACGGAGAAAACGTCCGCACCCAAAAAAAGTAACGGATATCCACAAATTAGATGTAGGATCCGTTCGTAATCAAATTTACGAAATGTATAAGAAAAGTAAAGGTATTTTAATTTTGATATGGTACATTCTATTGAACGATTTTTAATATGTTCAGGAGAATGTGTGACTGTGCAAAGTATCCACCAAAAACTCACTAGGATGGAACTTTTTGTTGGTAGTATGATTTCTCTGAAGCGACTTTTAAAAGAAACTGGATTTACATGGTGTAAAGACAATCCTCGTAGAGGTTTGATGGAACTTCCAGATATTGTTTTCAAAAGAATTAAATTTTTAAGAACATATATCACCATAAAACAAGAGTCGGTTTTTGATTTTGTATATTTGGACGAAACATGGATTTTCCAAAATGGGACAGTGCAGCGATCATGACAAGACTCTGATAAGAGAAGCGTAAAAACCACCAAAATTGATGGTAGAAGGTTTCTATTAATCAAATATAATGAAATACATTTAATTAAGTTGGTTAAATTAATTGCTTTAGATATATTGTTTTACATGCGGGAAACAAAAATGGGTTTATTCCTGACGCTGGAATCATTTTTGCGTCCAAATCGAACCAAGGAGATTACCATGGGGAGATGAACAGCGAAAACTTCGTTTCTTGGTTTGAGGAGAAAATGTTGAAAAATTTAGAAGAACCCTCAATGATAATTTTGTACAATGCACCATTCCATAATATGTTGGTTGAGAAATTTCCAACAACTGCGTGGAAGAAAGCGAATATCAGACAGTGGCTTATTTCTTATAATATAACAATACCCGATAACACCTTATTAAAGAATGAATTACTACAAATTGTTGCCCAATAAATAATGATTCATATTTAGGGAGAATATCTTTTTAATATGTTTCTCTTTTAATATAGAAATAAACCACAAAAAACTTATTTAATTGATCAGCTTGCAGAACGATATGGACACAAACTTTTACGTCTCCCCCGTATCACTGCAAGTTCAATCCAATAGAGCATATATGGGGTATTGCAAAAAATTATTACAATAAACATATTGGGAGGGATGGAACGACAATTCAAAATTCATTTGACATGTGGAGAGAAGCACTGTCAAATGTTACGCCTGAAGTATGGTCTAAATCAGTTGAACATACAGAAAAAATTATTGACGAGTAGTGGAATCGAGAAAGACTATTAGATAATTCAGACATTAACCCGTTTATAATCAATTTTAATAGTGATTCTGGTTCTGATTCTTCGTTATGTGATAGTGATAAATAAATAAGATGATGTTTACTTTATCTGATTGATTTCATTCATTCTTTTCATAAATAGTATAATATTTTTTATTTATTATTTCATACTACTAACATTTTCTTCCTCGTACTTTCAATAAATATCGGCAACGTCGCATTATCGTTTTTGATCATGTGGGAACAAAGTTTTGTGGTTTTGACTGTAATTATGGCAATACGTAAAGAACACAGTAAATTCATAAAATATCGAATGAGATAAAGATGAATGATCCTGTAATTACTAAATGTACCCAGGGAGTTGTTACGGGCCAAAATTTAATAAAACATTGTAGCAATTTTAATTTAAAAGAAGGTAATAATACAAATTCAAAGTATTCTCACCCTATTTATCTTTAAGCATGTATAACACAACTCAACAAAAAAAATGCTTGTGCCTTGGTTTATTTTATGATTTTTGTGTTCATTAAGCACCAAAATGATAGGAAAAAATGAAAATTCCCCTGAAAGTTTGCTTTTGTGGTCAAGAAACCATTCTTTCAATATTTAAGAAAATCTATGATTTTAATGCTTCATCTATTGAAAAACCAAAACAGACCTACTTTTATAGTGTTCTTATTAACTTTAATTATTGTGTTAGTGTTAATCGTGATACTCTTCCTTCTACAGATTGTCTACTTAAATTGTGGCCATATAAAGAACTTTTAAATTTAGTTTTACGAAAAAGTTATTATTTATAAAATGTTTTGTATGTTCCAAAGCCGAACAGAACACAAAAAAATCTTAAAATGGATTAATCGTATACGAGGTAAGGTAAAAATATTAATTTCCTAAAAGAGTAAATTCTATCTTTATTGATCATGAACGTCGAACATAATGCTGATCATCGTCTTTACTGTCCTATGAATAGAGATAACATGGATATCTTGTATACCTCCCTGCATTCCCATTAAGAATCCCAACATATTAAAATCTGCTATTGACTACCACTTATACTTTTTATGTTATAAAACATCCAGTGAAATTTTAAAACTTTCCGTAAAGTTATCGACAAATAAACTTCATTTACTAGGAGCACAAGGTATCACAATTACTTCAGATAAACCTTTTATATTGTTACAGAAATCATCCAGAAAATCCATCTTCTTTCTTGATATTAAATTATTAAATCATTAAAGTGTTGTTCGGTTATAAGATATGGTTTTAATTGTTATTGTAACAGTATAAATTCGAATTCTTCGTCATTTTCAACATTTATATTTGAATTCAGAGATGAGCTGGATTGAATCATTTTAATTGGAAGTTGAGGTACTGGGAATGGCGTACTGTATAAAATTGGAACAAAAGAAGAAACAAGTTCAGGATGTACGATTGGTTTAGCATTTTCGTCTTTTCGTCATTGATGTCTCTAGAAGCAAGAATTTACGAAATAAATACATTTAAAGGTCATGGTGCATGTTAATTATCGAATGCTATTAGGTCCTTGTTTTAATTTATTTTGCTGAACTATTGTCCTGTCACTTTGAAGTAAATGTTAATAATTTTAATATTGTTGCTACTTTTTGGATTTTTTTCTTTAAATTGCACTGTAAAATAGTACGTCATAATTTATTTTCTAATGCAGAAATGGCAGACATGGTTGCAGTTTATGCGCAGCAAAATTTCAATAACCGTGGGGCTGCAAGAAGATATCTTGAGCTTTATCCGAACAGGCGTCAACCCGATCGAAAATTTTTAATTATATTTTTATTCATTTAGGTTGGTATAGAGGTGAGAAAAGGAATATGAAATTCGCTGTGCCGCGAATTTCGGGGAAACCGAACGACCACGTTAACGACTGCTATTTTTGCGGAGTGAATCCAGCTAAACGATGAAAAGGCAAAAATGCCAAACTAATATCGTATATCCTGACCTTGCTTCCTCTTCTGCTCCAATTTTACATAGTGCGCAATGCCTAGTACCTAAACCTCCAATTAAAATGTCCAGCTCATCTCTGAGTTCAAATATCAGTATTGAAGATGATGAAGATTTAGAATATATACTACCTCAAAAACAATCAAAACCTCATGTTATAACCGAACAAGATTTTAACGATTTGATAAGAGATTTAAATTTACCGAAAAGTAAAGTAGAAATTTTGGGTTCTCGACTAAAACAATGGAATTTGCTTGCTGATGTCAATGTAACTTACCAACGAAACCGGCATGAAATATGAGTTTCTACGTTTTTCACGAAAAAAGATGGATTTTGTTTTTGTTAAAATTTAGTATAATACATAATAACGCTAATCCCGTATACAATAGTTTTTGGTATCGACATTATTGTAATACCAGTAATTGTTTGGTCAGATTTTGAATTGTCATTATTAACTAATGTCATATTTTTTAATACAATGTAAAAAATCTAATCTATAAAAAAGGAGTATTTTAGAGATGTTATTATCGATATTTTTCAGATTCGATACGATATTGTTTCGATAGGTATTTTTCTTATCGATATCGATATATTTGTATTATCGTATCGATACTCCATATAAGAAAATTTAAATACTACAGTTCTTAAATTTGGAAAAAGATCAACAAATTAATGACAAATAAAATATATATTTATAACAAAAAATCTGTATAAACATAAACTTAACACAAACAAAAATAACATTTCTCAAAATTAAACAAATAAATCAAAATAATAACGATTCAATTATTAAACACGAAAAAGAAACAATTAATTCTCTATCATATTTGCATTTAAAAACACAACCTTGTTAACATATTTTGGCAGCAAACGAGATCGACGGGCATTTAAAACCTCTCCAGTTTTACTAAAGATCCTTTCGCTAGGAACAGATGTGGCAGGCACACTTAAGTATTTGGGCACCAGCAATACGATATTTGGAAATTCTTTTATTTTAGACTGCCACCACTTCAGGGGATTTTCACGTCTTTCAATCACTGGTGTAGAAAAATAGATCTTTAATTCAGTTTCTACTTCTGATTCCTTTGATGTTTCCTTTTTTCTGGTAGCCTGCACTTTTTTCTCAAAGGGACCATAAGTCACAATCTAAAACATCGTTTTTCCTATAATTTTTATTAGAAATATCTTCTACAACCAGAGTTTCTTCCAGTCGTTCCTCTACATTTTCGTGAATAGCAGTCTTCTGAATCTCATTTAAAATTTCCTCGTACAGTCTTTTTTTGTATCTGACATATGTTTCTGCAGATATCATTATATTTTTGAATCTAGGATCCAATAAAGTTGCAATCATATATGTAGTATTCTGTTCAACTTTTCCCATTCTAGTGAAAATACCGTTTATTAGTTTTTCTTTTAAGGCATTTGCTTCTGGAGGAAGCGGCTTCAATGTTTGTACGTGATTTTTTAAACAATTAACAATTGGAATAATTTTAGAGGCACTGACATTCTTGTCGGTGGACATTTCAATAGTTATATGTTCAAATGGTTCCAGAATCTTTATAACAGCCTCCATGAGTTCAAAATCTTCCTGAATTAAAATGGGTACATCACGTCGGTCTAGTTTCGACAAAACTTCATGTAAAATATCCCTTTGTTCATAAACACTTCTAATCATTTCTAATGTAGAATTCCATCTGGTTTCCACATCCTTTTTGAATTTTTTTTCAGGTTTTTCCTCACGCCTTTGAATTTCTTTTAAAACTGATGTTGCTTTAGGACTACTTTTAAAAATATGAACAATATCATAGCACAATTTTATGACATGCTTGGTTCTGTCAGTCTTTTCCAGTGCATCTTTAACAATTAAATTAGTTGTGTGCGCAAAACAAGGCAGATGATTCCAGTTTCCCTTTTTTTTATAGCATTAACAATGTTAATTCCATTATTAGTCACCACAGAAAATATTTTACTTTGAATATTCCAGTTCATGAATTCTTCTGCTAACCTAGCATAAATGTTTTCAGACGTGTGTGAATTGGTAAATTCGTATGTAGTTAAACAATAACTCTTAAGCTGGAAATTTCTACAAAAATGGACAGTCAATGTAAAATAAGAATTTTGGTTGTGGCAATCTGTCCACATATCAGTGGTAAAATTAAGGGATTCTGCCTCGTTCAACTCCACTTTTAATTTTTCGACTGTTTCTAAATATAACATTTCCAATTTAGTATACGTTAAATTTTACCTTGTTGGTATATTGTACCTAGGTTCAACAACACTCATAAAATGCTGAAATCCTTTTCGTTCGACTATACTGAATTCCTCGAAGTCAAAACAAATCATTTTTATAAGTACATCGGAAATTTCCTCATTTCTTTTGCTATTTAACGGTAACTTTTGTACTGTCTTTTCTACGTATTTATCGATAGTGATAAGTTTCTTTCTTTTATTATTAGATTCGTCCTTAAGCTTTTGAACTAAATCTGGATGGTGTCGTTCTAAGTGAACGTACAAATTTGTAGAGTTTCCAGATGTAATAATTTTAGTCTCACACACCTAAAAATAAATGAGTCTGTAAAAATTCAAAAAGCAACAAAGCCGCAGATTTCAGGTAGTTTTGTGTTTTATATGTATATGAGCAAATAAAAAATATTTAAAATTAACTAACCTGGCATCTCGCAGAAGGCTTAACGTCGTCGACAATTTCATCGAAATAGATCCAATATTTACTACGTTTAGCCCTACTCATTTCTCTTAATTTAGTTTTAGAAATAATTATTGCAACACTTTCCAACCTAACAGGGGAATACCAAATGTGCATGTCATGAATATCAGTCAAATGTCAAAGTTTTCAATTGTCAGAAATGAGAAATCATAACCGGTTCATTGTTTGATGAGATAAACGGAAAACGAATTTTGGAACAGCGCTCTTATATTCAAATCAAATTTTCTGTACGGAACTGTTAAAATTCGATATTTTCGATACGATACAATACGGAAATATTGTATCGATACAGTTAGAATTTCTATCATATCGATATCATATCGATATATCGTATCGGTAATAACATCTCTAGAGTATTTTGGGTCAAGCATCGAAGAAAACTTTGCAAGCGAAGCAATAAAACAATAACAAGGTCCTTCTCAGCTAACATATTTTTGGTCCTAATCGAACCGGATCCAGCCAGTGAAAAAAAATGCATTTGTCTAACGAGAACACGGACAGTCAACTGCGAACAAGATCAACTTTGAAGAAAATCAGGGAACCACAATCAAAGGGACTGTTTCTAAGCATCACGGGAGTTGGCATTTTTTCTCTTAATTCCTTTTCAGATAAGTACTTTTTCTATTTTCAATCTGCATTTTATTTTATAATTAATCTTTCATATATTCATATTTGCATCTTATTTTTGTAAAATATCATGGCAGAAAAAGATTTAAAATCACTAAACCGAAAGTTCGGTTATGTTAAAGCTCGTCTCACGCTTTTCAAGAAATTTTTGGAGACACTTTCGCTTTCTACGGCACCAGATCGGGGAGTTGTGGGAGAGTCTAGTTCCATATCCTCCATTTCGGAAATATGTAAAACAATAACGGAAGCCCAATTTAATCAACTAATTGTAAAAGATTGGCTTCAGTTAAGTGGTTCTTTGTTTAATTCTTATGAAAAGCTAAGCGATATTTTGCTAGAAATCGAAGATGATGCAAATATTCAAACAAGGTATACTGAATTTACCATGTTTGAAACTGAATTTCATTCAGTTGTGGTTGAAGCCAATGTATTTTTGCACAACTATGAAATAAATAGACAAACATCTGTTACTCAGGTTCATCGTTCTGATACTGCTAATCTACTAACAAATACAGATAACAGACAAACAGTTATTCATGATCAAACATTAGAAAATCATTTGCGTTTTCAACAAACAGCAGAAAATTCAGAAAATTGCTTAAATAATTTGCATTTAATAGAGAATAATGTTCAAAGTCCAACAGTTCAATTGCCAATTTTAAATATTCAAAAATTTGAGGGTAATTACGAACTTTTCAATAGCTTTTTTGAGAGTTTCAAATCTTTGATACATAATAATATGAAATTAAATAAAATGTCAAAATTTTTATACTTAAAAAGTGTTTTGGGTAGTGAGCCTAAAAAAGTTATTGAACATCTTGACTTAATAGATTCGAATTATGATGTGGCTTTAGCATTATTAGAAAAACGGTATAAAAACTTAAAGCTTACGATTCATAAACATATTAAGGGAATTATTGAATGTCCTAGAATTCAGAAAGATATTTATAATTCTTTGCGTGTAATTTCTGATTCTATACAAGCGCATCTTCGTGCTCTTGAGACGTTGGGTGAGTCTATTGATTCATGGTCTAGTCTTATTATTTATATTGTTATTGAAAAACTCGATTTTTTTGCCAAAAAGGATTGGGAAACTGTTTCATTTGATTCCGAGTGACCCATCCTTAATCAACTTTTCGAATTTCTAGAAAAAAGATGTCAGCTTCATGAAAAGATTGATAGAACTAACGAAAAACAAAGAATTGATCAGGGTGTAATTAAATCTAAATTGAATAACATAAAATCATCCAGATCCTTTCTTTCAAATAGTTTTATTTTATGTTTGCTTTGCAAAGCTGAACATAAAATATTTTCTTGTCGACAAATTTTTAAATATGTCTATATCTGATCGGATAAAGGAAGTTCAAAGGCTCTCGCTTTGTGAAAATTGTCTTAGGCCTGGCCATAAAGCAGCTAATTGTAGATCGCAACATTGTAAGAAATGTAATAAATATCATTCTACCTTATTACATTTATCTGATGAAGCTATACCAACTACATCAGCAATAAGTTTAAATGTATCAAAAAGACATATGCAAATCTTGCCAACCGCCGAAGTTTTAATTTTGGATTCAGCGGGACAAACTCAAAAATGTTTTGCGCTTCTTGATAGTGGTTCACAGCGATCTTATATGACAAATGCATAGCGTACCCGATTGGGATTGAACATCGAGCATCTTCACGGATCAATATCCATAACTGGTATAGGGAATTCGAATTGTGTAGCCAACAAAACTACCAGTGCAACTATTTTTTCAATGCATTCCTCTTTTAGAGCAACCCTTTTATTTATATTATTAAATAAAATTACAAATCGATTTTCTTATAATGATATTGATATTCAAACACTTTCGTTTCCTGAAAATATTATACTTGCTAATCCTAATTTTAACAAAGAAACAAAATTTGACCTTCTTTTAGGTGTTGAAGTTTTCTGGCAAGTAATTTCCGTTGAACAGCCTAAGATTCATCCCCTGTTGCATAATACTGAATTTGGATTTGTTGTTTCTGGCGGTCTTTCTTCAGCTAACAGATCAGTTTATCCAACTCTCTGTAGTTTAAGTTTAATTGACATTTGTCATCAGTTATCTAAATTTTGGGAATTGGAAAATATTGAAGTTAATAAATGTCGTTTTTCTCCCGAAGAAGAACAATGTGAATCTAATTTCTTGCAAACTACTAAGCGTTATGTTGATGGTAGGTTTATCGTAACAATGCCTCTTTGTGCTGATCCTTCAACTTTGGGTGATTCCAGAGAAAACGCTCTTAGGCAACTTAAATCCCTTGAAAGAAGTTTATCAGGTGATCAAAAGTTGAAAACAATGTATGTGGATTTTATGCAGGAATATGAGAATCTCGGTCACATGTGCCCTGTTGATTTGGATTTTTTAACTAGTTCAAAATTCTACCTTCCACATCATCCTGTTTTCAGAGAAGAGAGTCTTACAACTAAATTGCGTGTTGTATTTAATTCAAGCGCTAAATAATCAAATCGAATTTCACTAAATGATATTCAAATGAATGGTCCAATTATTCAAGATGAACTTTTTTCCATTCTTATTAGATTTCGTCGTTTTTCTTATATTTTAAACGCTGATTGTTCTAAAATGTATCGTTGCATTCTCATGAATGAATCCCATAGTGGATTACAGCAAATCATTTGGCGATCTGATTCTTCACATCCACTTAAAACATACCAATTAAATACAGTTACATATGGACAAAAATGTTCTAATTTTTTAGCAATACGCTGTTTGTTTGAATTGGCAAATGAATACGAAAAAAAGCATCCTTTAATTTCAAAAACGATTCGTTAAGATATGTATTGTGATGATCTTTTGACAAACCCTTAATGAAGCGAAATACGTTTGCACTAATACATATATCTAGCGTTTTAAATTCTGAAGGTTTTATTTTACGAAAATGGAATTCAAATCATCCCGAAATTTTAGATAGTGTTCATAATGTTGAAATTTCAAATAATATTCTTGATTTTGGTCCAGAAAATCATTCAACAACTCTTGGATTATTATTTAACAGTTATTCCGATGAATTTTTATATTATATTAAACCAATTCAATTTAAATTCATAATTTCCAAACGTATTGTTTTATCACTTATATCAACTATTTTTGATCCTCTTGGTCTTATATCTCCTTGTATAATCATTGCTAAAATATTTATGCAAAAATTATGGACGCTAAATATATCTTGGGATGTTCCTTTATCTTCAGAATTATCAACTTCTTGGATGAATTATTGTCAGCAACTTATGGCGTTGAATTCATTACGCATTAAACGTAAAACTATTTGTGATTCATTCAAGATTATAGATATTCAGGCTTTTTCCGATAGTAGTGAAAAATCATATGGTACTTGTATTTATTTAAGAACAATTGATAATAAAGATTTAATTCATGTTAATCTACTTTGTTCAAAAACAAAAGTTGCTCCTATTAAAACAATTACCATTCCCAAATTAGAACTTTGTGCTGCGGTCATGATGGTTAAATTAGTTTCACGCGTTGTTAAAGATCTCGATATTACTATTAATAATACTTTTTATTGGACTGACTCAACTATTGTTCTTTCATGGATTCGAACACAACCCATATCTTTTAAATACATTCGTGTCAAATCGTATTACTCAGATACAAGAATTCTCTGATATAAATCAACGCCGATATGTATCCACAGCTGATAACCCAGCGGATATTTTGAGCAGAGGTTTAAATCCTGAAAAGCTTAAAATTTCTTCGCTTTGGTGGCATGGTCCACAATTTTTAATTCATTATATTGAAAAATGGCCAAGCTATCCAAAGAATAGCTTTCAAAATATTCCTGAACTTAAGTCTACTAAAGCTTTTGTTTCTATTAATTCCACGGATTTCACTTTTCCATTTAACAAATTTTTTAATTTACATTCTTTGCAGCGTATAATGGCTTACTGTTTACGTTTTATTAAAAATTGTCAAGCAAGAAGTTTAAAAAAAAGCGAAAAACCTGGGAATATTTTCTGGTCCTTTAAGGTATTCAGAATTAAGTGAATCCTTACAG
>JABRWK010000442.1:0-44396 GCA_013372445.1 Hypothenemus hampei | reverse complement strand
GAATTCGGAATAATATCGGTTTCTTGTAAAGAGATATGTCGTAAGAACTTGTTAAAAAAGATAATTTGTTTATACAGTGTGTCATTAAAGTAACGCACAGAATTCATATTTTTTAAATAAATTTTTTCAAAAAAAGCTAAAATAGGTCGATTTTAATTTTTAAAAAGGCATTAATTCATGTAAAAAGAATTATATGAATTAATGTTTTTTCAAAAAATTCATATTAAAAAGATTATGAATTTTGTATGATATTTTAGCGACACACTGTATATGCCAACATCGATATTGTCTTGATTAGAAGTTCATCACATAATATACTATAGTAGCAATAAAATTCAAAAACTTGAATTCTGTGGATTTCAACCGTAGTAAACAGGAATTACTATCAAACAAAGTATTGGAAAGGACAAATATAGCAGGATTTAACAATGTTACATTATTATGTGCCAGTGACAGAAATAAACCACTTGCAATTTTGTCCGTATTTTTAACGCAGCCTCGACTAAATCTGTTTTAGTGAAAACGTCACCGAAGAGAGTACACTTTATTCGTGTCTATGCATCATCTCTGAAGATGGCCATTCTAGTTGCGAATTTTGTCTTCTTTGCTGAATTTAAAATAAATTTATATTTTTAATGTTGTAAAATATAAAAATACGATACCAAATAGACACAGAATGACAGCTAATATAATAATTATATTGAAAGATCGTGCATAAAATTTGAAAAAAAGTCAGATCAGCCGACCTGATGAGCAGCCTGGGCGGCTGCCGAAGAGAAGTATCGACTGAATGAGGCATAAAACAGGAAATGATCATCTGAGGACTCGTCTTGGGGGCGCCGGCACTCCGCTACAACACTTCACTAGTCACTGCATTGTCCATTTTAGAGTTGAACGGAAACTAAGAAGTCTCTAAATAAGTGCAAAAAGTTGGAGGAGAAGATGCAATCTTTTGTGTGTGGTCGATTTAAGCAAAATAGTGCACGCGAGCATCGATTGTAACCGAAACGATTTGCAAAACTAGTTCAAGGGCTAGTTTACTCGTTATTTCTTTTTCCTTTTTTATTATAATCTATCCCAATTTTCTTTTTCCAATAGTTTAAATAAAGATGAATAAAAAGGTTAATTTCTTATATTTCTATGTTTTTTGTATGTTTCTGTAAAGAATAAAATGTGATTTTTCATAAAATGTAAATAGAAATATTTACATCAAACATTCAAATAAACAGCATTTTAGTTAATTTATTTAACATTGATTTCACACAGATTTAAATGCAATAGTGAATCAATACAAAATGGGCTTTTAGTGCGAAGTTCGTACGTGATACAAAGTGTAAAATTTCGTACGTTCTATTAAAAAATTCATTTCCCTTGTCAGTTTATTTATAAACAATTTTATTATTCGAATTGAGCCTGATTGATTTTTCTATTAAAAATAATTGTTATTAAACATACTACAGGTTCTAGAGGAAGTTATTGCGGGTTTGGATTAACTAAAAAATGAAATGATAATTAATATGGAAAAAGTTTGGTGTGTATGGCAAGTTTTCTAGAGTGTCATCATGCGTGAGTACATTATTGTAAAGAAAAACACCCCTTCTATTACCCTTTCTATTCACCAATATGGGATAGCTTGAATGAGGTTCAATTTTCATTTATGACGGATTATTGATATACAAATGGAATATATTGCAATTTCACTCTAAAAAATTTGTTAAATTAAAAGAAGAATTTATTTAAAAATTCTAAATAAAAAATCAAAGCAGAAAGAACTTTCTTTCGAAACCTAAAATTATGAAAAACACCTTCCAAACTTTCAACCAAAGAGATAAAATTATTAAATTTTAATAATTTAGATTTAACTTCAACTATTTACTTTTGCCTTTTCGTTTAATCAGTAACTGGATATTTTATATTTTTTTAATACGAACTTTAACACTTATATTAAAATTGAAATTGTTATAAGTAGATTGTTTCTGTACTTTTTATACATATTTCAAAATTTAATGTCAAAAAACGAAAAATGCAATTTTCCGTAATGCTTTTAAGTGATTTTTTGATGTAAAATATGAAACTTGATGGAAGAAAGTGACAATGGAAAATTATTAAAATCAAAATCGAGAAGTAAATCATAGAAAAATGTTTAAAACATCATTCTACGATTGCCTTACTGACCATAAGACAGTTCTAAAAAAATTCTACGTTTTAATTTTATATTTAATTTAAACAATAAAAACCATTATAAAAGTACATTTAAAACTCAAAAAAAAAGAATTTATATCTTCCACAAGAAAACGTGATAATTTAAGGAGTACCAAGACAAAAAATTCTGAAAGCTTTCTTTAATACTTTTTACCCATGTTCTAGTGTAAAACTAAAGCATATATGACTCCAAAGATTATCCCTATTTATTATGTAATACCATAAAATTTTCACAATCAGTGTTAAAATTTAGCTTTGAAATAGTTATTGGTTAAATTGATTCAAAACACATGTCATGATGAATGAAATATTTGACCAAACATAAAGCCGAAATTTTTCATGAAAAAAATACAAGAAATGTAAAATTTGCAAATCGTTCCAATACAATGGGTGCTGTTTAAAGGTGTCTTTACATACGAGTCCGTGTCGGTGGGATGCTCCGGTTGTGACCCGGTCCGTCGCAGTCGCCAGATGGCGTGCCGGGCGGCCACCAGGCGGACGAGGTTGTAGCGCGCCACGATGACGAAACCGCGTCGGCACGTGCTCTCTTTGTACTAAAAGACGCTCCTCAACGCCGGCACCTGTCATAAAGGTTGGGCGCAGATGCAGATTTCGACGACGGCGCATCGCAGCTAGACGTTAAATGGAATTGATACGATCAGGGTTATAGTCTCTATTGCAATTGTCCTAAAGTCGGATAATTTTTTTTCAAATCTGTCATTCCTACAACTCCCCATAAGAAAATTGGACCAAAAACAAGATTGTTGAAAAATCTGCAAGTAATTTCTAATATATAACATACTGCGCAGTACAATTTACTGATCGAAATTAGTACATTTTTGAAAATGTTTTACTTCTGGATGCCTTCGGAGTGGATTGTTTGTGAGATGTTAACGTTTCACCGTGCACCTTGTTAGCTTCTTCAGAGGACTATCTAAGATTGGGCAGTCTAAGATTTAACAACAAAGTTACTCTAGATTGGATCTCTAAAGACTAGACGATCCACATCGAAGAGGTGGTCTGAAGAGTGTTGAAAGAAGAAAATAAACATTACTGGTTACTTTTGTTNAAAGACTATTCCTGTGGCAACGAAAACGCTTAACGAGGCGAGCAATGAATTGCATAAAGTCAAACAAGAGGAAGCTCAATTAGCTGAAGCCATTAGGTTAAAACAATTATTACCTATACGACTTCCACCTAAATTAAATGAATTTTAGGTCAAAAAGAGCACAATTAGAAGAAGGAAAATCATCACTGCAAGCCACAAAATCAAGTGGTAGAGTTCTGGATTCTTTAAAGAAGGCCAAACAAGAAGGTCACTGTCCAGGATTTTTTGGACGACTGGTATATATGAATAAATTTCGTATAGCTATTACTGACTTATGATTTGTATTTTAGGGTGATCTTGGCTCAATAAATGCGAAATATGACGTTGCCGTATCAACAGCATGCGGCCCTTTGGACAATCTCGTGGTCAGTGATACAGATACGGCCGAATGGTGTATAGAGTACTTGAAAAAACACGACATCGGAAGAGCCGTTTTTATAGCTCTTGATCAGCAAGAACATCTACGAAACAAAGCCACCACTACGATAAAAACGTATGTCGCTAACGATGTTAAATAGTAGTGATTTTTGATGTCCAAAATCAGATAGACTGACAGAAAAATTTCACTGTATCTGAATTTTATTAGAAAGGTATTTGTTTTAGACCAGAAAATGTACCCAGATTATACGATTTAATAAGAGTGAATGACGAACGTGTGAAAACGGCTTTTTACTATGCTTTACGGGACACCCTAGTCGCTAACGATTTGGATCAAGCGTCCAGAATCGCTTATGGAGCGACAAGATACAGAATGGTAACTTTAAAAGGAGATCTTATAGAAGTGTCTGGTATGTTACAAAAGGGAATATATCAATATTTTTACTAAAAGTAAATTAATTATTAAGGTACGATGAGTGGAGGTGGAAAACCTATGAGAGGCCGAATGGGCCAGTCTATTGCAGTTGAAACTGTTGAACCACAAGAAATAAGAAAAATGGAAAAGAAAATAGAAGAAATGGAAACGAATCTCAGACAAATACATCAGAAACAGACTGCTTTGGAGAATCAAACAATGACTCTTCAACCAAAGTTGAAACAAATGGAAAATGACTTGGAAAAATTTAATCAGGAATTACAAGTGAGTTGGAAATCAAAATTTACAATAGAGAGTTGCACGCAATTGTGCTGAAAATCTGTTACGTCTGTCATCTTGTTCTTTGTTGAACATAAATGTTAAGGAACTATGAATCGTTTCTAGTTTCCTTATGTTAATTTGAGAAGCCTACTTGTTTTCGTGTAGAACATAAAGGCTCTCATATGTTTAATTTTTTCCAGTCATATATCCCGAAACTTTCAAGAACTATTATTGATTATTGCAAGTTATGTGTGATCACAAGAAAAATTCGTCTTTTTCCGTGATCACATATCATAATTATTGATTATGGTTTTTCCCATAACCGTTGTACATCTAAAAGGATCAAGGCCCAAATATAATACAGACTTACTGTCATTTCGAGTTAGTTACTTCTCTGTTTCATTACTCTCAATTCCTTAATGTCCAGTTATTTGAAGTAGTTCTCTTCAATACTCTTGAGGGTTTCTCGTGCATAGGCTATGATTGCTATAATTAAACTTTTCCATAATGTATTTTTCAGTGTTAATATATTTATCGAAATAACATAGTTGCGTGAATATCTGCCACAGAATTAATCGTAATTATTTTTCCATTAACTTTAACAGACCTTAAAGAAACACCAACCTGATCTAGAAAAACAAGTAGCCGAACAACAGAAACGTGCCAAAACTGTTCAAGCTGATCCGAAGGAAGTTAAAAAATTGACTGCAAAAGTAGAAAAACTTAAAAACGAATTTGACGAAGCCGCCAAAACGGCCAGTAGGCAATACAAATTTTATTTTTAAATTAATGATAACAGTAAATCTTTTTCAGATGATTTGCAAGCGAAAGTAGATGCAATCACTGACGAAATAAAGAAAAAGAGTATTGACAAAATTCAAGCAGTTGACAAACGTATTAAAGATTGCACAAAACGTATTGATGAATATAATTCGGAAATTGTTAAATTAAAAGTGGCCGTAAAAACTGCTGCGAGGTAAGAAACTTAATAATATTTATAATTTTTTGTAGCACGATAGAAAAATATTTAACCCCTTCCGTACCAGATTATCCAATGTTGGATATTTGTTAATCCCATTTTTGTTACCAGCATATCCACATATGCATATTGCTTATGTTTTTTTTAAAAGAAAAATTGAATCGGGTACAGTAGGTAAATTTTGGTAGAGAATAATGTTTATATATGTGGATAAGATGGTAGAACAGTATCATAGAAATTTTCTCAAAAAAAAATCTGCGTAATCTGACAATTTTTAAAATTGTTCAAATTTTGAAATCTGATATACATATAAACGTGTATTTTGCTAAAATAACTGGTGCGGAAGGGGCTAAATACCCGTCGTTTTAAATTTAAAAAAAAATATTCATATAAATGTATCGTAAATGTGCCTTCAATCGCTACTATACAGCACTTAAAAAGATCACCTCAGTAGAACATTGATTTAATTGGGGATACTCGGCTTTAAATGAATTTTTACGTTTAATATTGAAAATTGAAAAGAAGTTGCTCTAGCCTGTAATTGACATATTGATACCGGCTAAATGCACTCGAACAAAGTAAAAAAGCCAAATTTGGCAATAAAAAAATTTCTTACGTTATAAACACGTTTACAACAAAATTATTAGGAGATTATTTTTTAAGCTCTGGAAAAAGACCACTCTTGGAAAGTCAAACTGGGTAGTCTTAGTTGTCATATTGAATTTTTATCTGAACAGATTTTCTTGCACGATATTCCTACTTTTTTTTGTCTTATTTTCCTGCTTTCCTTACCTCAAACTTATATTTTTATTTAGAACGTTTGAGACTACAAAAGAGAACATCTCTCGAATGGAACAGGAAGTAGAGGACATTGAAAACAGTCTTCGTACCCTTAATGAACAAAAAATTGAAATTATGGAGGATTCGCAAAAATTACTCGCTTGCATCGAAGAAACTAGCGGGCAATTGGTTGATCGTGAAAACGCGTTCGCCAGTGTCAAACAGAACGTTGACGAAATCACAAAAAAAGAAGTTAAATTAAAATCAGAAAAAATCGATATTGACGAGAAGCTAAAAGGGCACGATAAGAAAATTGGAACTTACTTAGCAACCATACATTCATTCGAAGCTAAAGTATTTCCACAAACATATACAAAGCGTCCTGGGTAAAATGTAGTACATGGGAATATTCTTAAATTTTTCAAATTATATTCTCAAACACCATCTAATAGTTTCAGAAATTCTCATATACATCATTTTCTCAATATCGCTTTTAGAGAAAATAATTAAATGATGTTAAATTTCCAGTTGAAAAGCTTAAAATTAGAAGAAATTCCTGAAGAGCCTCCACAGGAACTGAAAAAATATAGTGATGAAGAATTAGAATCTATTGATGCTGAAAGTATGGAAACCAAATTAAAAAAAGCGGAAGATTATCTGAAAGCAGCCAAACCGAATTTAAAATCTGTCCAGGTAAGAAATCAATTGCATCAACATTTAAATGCAAAAAGAGATTATATAGGAATTCAAAGAAAAAAGGACCGTCTATATGAAACGAGCCGAGGAATTAAATGAGGTTACAGAAAAAAGGGCTAACATGAGGAAAACTTTACAGGAATTAAAAGAGAGAAGGAAAACTGAGTTTCTGACAGGTGAGCTATAGCAGCATGTACAATATACCATAGTATATGGTATAGGATATTGACTACGATTATGTAGGTTACATGATAGAGCTAGTCTGTTTATGATGAAATGTTTGATTTATTGAATTTCTTGATGTCATCAGTTTACCAAAACAATCTTCTGATTTAACACCATTAGATTTTTTGTATGGCTAAGTAAAATCTCGTGTTGATGCCGACATAGCATACTTGATTAGGGTCCTAAAAATCCACATCATTTGTTATCGAAAAAATTTGTTTACTTTTACAAAAAAATATCATAAAAATTGTTCAATAATAAATAACCAAATTCAAATAATTTAATATCCAATATCTCGTCCGCAAGTCCTATAGGTATCTTTACATAGGCCCTGTTAGGTATTGCTCGAAATTGTTTCGGGTGCAATTATTCACAATTTTAGAAATAATGACACTTTTAAATCGCTTGTATTAACAATATGCACATACAAATGTTTTTTTTTTAGGTTACCGCATAATAAGAATGAAATTGAAAGAAGTATATAGAATGATAACTATCGGTGGAGATGCCGATTTCGATATGGTTGACACATTTGACCCATTTACCGAGGGTATTCAATTCAAGTAATTTTGACAAATGCGCTCTGAATTTCTATAATTTTGATTGTAATTTTTTCTAGTGTGAGACCACCACGTAAAACTTGGAAGAAGATTTCGAATTTGTCGGGAGGCGAAAAAACTCTTTCTTCTCTAGCTCTTGTTTTTGCTCTACATTATTATAAACCCTCTCCTTTGTACGTTATGGATGAAATAGATGCCGCTTTAGATTTTAAAAATGTTTCTATAATAGGAAACTATATTAAGGTAATAGTTAATAATATGTGTGTTGTTTAATATTTAAAAAAATGTATTTGTTTATTTAGGAACGTGCTAAAAATACGCAATTTTTAATAATCTCTTTGCGATCAGTTATGTTCGAACTATGCGACCATTTAGTAGGAATATATAAAACTTTTAATACGACAAAGTCTGTGACGATTAATCCAAGATTATTTGAACAAGGTGATGAATTTTACTACTTATGTATATGTATATGGTATTTTTCTTTTATTTTAACAGTTTCTTTTTTGACAGATAATCAAAATCAAGAGGAACATAACAATGACAACTCTAACAATATGCAACCTATTGAAAATACTTCATAAGACTTGTTATTTTAACATAATTTAATTTTTTGTTTGTAAATCTTTTTGTTTATTAGTTAATAATCCTTTTAATTTTAATCAATCACATTTTACTACTTTTTTTATGTATCTATGTTAATTCTTTGACATTAGTACAAACATTTCTTTTCAATATGTTTGGAATAAAAGTTTTAACAAAGTATTATTTTTTTCATATGCATTATGTTGAGATTCATGGAAAATCACGTGAAAGTCAGTCTTCTTAAGCTGAATAATTGCAATCCGCAGTCGTCAGTGCTTTTCCGGTTGCAATATTTAAAAATGTTCAAGTGTGTGTATGTGTGTGTGTGGGAATACATACAAATTTGGAGTGAGCGAATGGAACTACTTTGTAAGCACCAAAATAACCTTTGGTATTAATATGTCCGTCTTATTGAAAAATAAAATTCAATATATTTATATTCGATTGCGCGGATGACAATTAAGTGTCGCTTAACTTAGGATATTCTTAAATTAAAGTGCCACCAATCAATATCCAATGTGTCACTTAAAATTTACCTAGATCTCGCTTAAAACAAGCCGAACTTTTCCTCAGCTTAATCTAAAAAAGTACATATCTGTGGCTTGGTGTAAGAAGTGCATAAGTCAATTTTTTGAGATTTTGAGTTATTTATTGATTTGAATATAATAAAACGCATACTCTTTGTGCCCAAAATGCCAAAGACCTATTGAACTCCTAAAGCCATTTTCAAAAAATAATAAATGTATGTCACTTTTTTATTATATCATTATATTTTTTTACTGTCATTTATAATTAATAAAATTTAAATAAACATAACATTTTTAATTATGAAATATAGAGATAAAGATAATCCAATTACAAAACTGTAAGATATTGAAAATAATTATGCAGGATGGTGTTGCAAAAGGTGGTTTAAAATTTCAATTTGACAAATTACTAATTTTGAAAAATGACGATTTATGACTTATGCACTTTTTGCTCCAAGCCACAGATATATATTTAATTATTGCTATTTCATGAAAGGATAATACATATAATAGTAATAATATAAATGTCATCCGATGATTGACAGTCTAACATAATAGCTAACCGTAGATTAAGCCGAGGAAAAGTGCGGTTTATTTTAAGCGTGACACATCGGATATTGACTAGTGGCACTCTAATGTAAGGATAGCCTCATCTAAGCGATGCTTAAATGTCACCCATGCCAGCGGGCAATAGACTTTTAAAGTCAGCTACACATACAAGAGTATTTCGACGACGGCAATGTGGAAACGCGTAACTACGAAAATGAAACTTTACAGAAGAAGCAAAAAACTATTTTTTTTCACTACTAAGATTCGCAAGTTTTTGAAATTTAAAATGAAAATGGCATTTGCTATTATTTACTTTACTATCTTACTATTTTTTTTTTAGTTTATTTTACGATTCGATTTGTCAGTAGATACGTCTTTACTCTAGGACTTTGATGGAATCGGAAGATACGCGTAAACTCTAACATTTTTTACAAAAACAATTAAAGATACGTTTCCAAGATTTTCCAGGAATGTAGATGAACCTATTTGCAATCATATAAAGCAAAAAGAAAAAAGGAAAATTTGTAAGTTACGCGTTTCCACATTTCCGTCGTCGATTTGTAAAATACAAACATTCGGCAAATATAAATATTTCCGATTTGAAATAGGTTAATATAAAGACCGTCGTAGACTATACAATTTCTGGTACAAGATTTCTTGTACGAGGAAAATTGTGCAATATCAGACAGAAAATTATACGTAAAAATTCAATTGGATCAAAAATTGCATCCAAATTTTATTGGCCAATATAATATATCAAATATCAAAGCATCAAACAACATCTTGTTTACAATCTTGTACAAGAAATCCTATACCAGAAATTGTACTCTTAAGAGACAAAGATCTTTGAAAAATGAGAATTCAATCAATATAATCGTGCCTGATATATGCTTTTTGATAATTTTTCTTCTTTTTTTTTTAATATTAAATATCTAGAGCTCATTAATAAAGTCAAAGAAGCGTTATCATTAATCATTAACCACTTCAATCGTAATACAGTAGAATCCGGTTATAATAAACCCAAAAAATACAATAAAATAGCTTCGTTACAACCGGCGAAAACTTACACTGGGCTTAAGGCGAAATTTTCGTTTTGCTTCAAATTTTTTGTTCGTTATAACCGAGAGTTCGCTGTAACTGGGTTCGTTATAACCTGACACTACTGTATATGTATTTACCAAATATCTGAATGTGTAGATTTGATTTTGAATGGGAAAATGTGCAGAGTCCATAAGAGCGAGCAAAAGCAAACATTTCCTTGAAATTTTTAAGCGCATCCAGACCAGACGAACAAAAATGTATAAACATCCAACCATTTAGATTTAAATAACGCACTCAAGCAAAATTTTCTTCTAACATGCAGTATGGACTTACTAAAAGTCTTAAGAAATGATTTTACAAACTTTTCTGTTATACAATTAATTTAGAAACTTTAATCATTTTATTTACACTAGAAATTAAACAGATTTACATTAAAAAAATGTTCATTAATTAACTGTGCTTCTGATACCTACCAAATCAACTGATTGTTAATAGAAAAATGATCCTAGTTCTATCCACGTTTCCGGAGAGAACGGAGTAAAACTATTGGGGTGTGTTTGGTTAATAATCACATAAAATACATTTTTTCACAATAGTAATAAATAAATCTAATAATAACAAATATAACACATTAAAAAACATCAAAACATTTTGCACTTTTCATTTCAATATCTCAAACCAATGAATTTTTTTATAAAAAAACTAATCTTATACAAAAACAAAATATAAAAAGTAACAAAGAAGACTAAAACGAAATTATAAAACTTAAAATAGAGACAATGGTCAGTGTCAGGGAATTCGCAAGGTGAAAATAGCCTTTTGAATTTTTTTTCAATTCACTCGATTGTCCTACATTAGTTGCTGAAGATTGACTTTCAGTATTAAACATTTTTTTTTGGCAAGCGGTTTGTTTTTTTAAAAATTTAAAAGCGGCGTCCACAACATTAGCCGGTGTGGTGTCAGGACACTTTTCAAAAGCTGTTCGTACGCATTGTCGAAATTCTTCGAAAGTTCTATGGATTAAAAAAAAAAACTTTTTAATCATATATTATTTAAAACCTTAAGACTACAATTGAACTTCTTCCTTTCAAGTTCTGTCAAGTTATCATTAGTGTTAAATTTTCAAAATATAAACCTTTCAATGGTGACAGAACACTCTTGTGAATATCATATACTATAAGTTTATGTTTTCGTTATTGTGACTAGGATTATGAATAATTCTGGAAGTTGTATGTAATCTTGTTGTACTACTTGAGTTAAAATACAAATTGTAACTTTCATCAAACTATGAAAAATTGAAAATGGTATCTCAATTTACCACACAACAAATTTCAAATACAAGTTATAAACATTCGGATAGAAGCAAAATAACTTTCTAATGTCGTCTATCCTAGATGAAATCTGATATGGAGGAAAAATAAATCAGAAAACAATTATTTCTAAAAAGTGATTTTTGCATTATCCGAAATTCTAATTTTTTTTCGAATCCAACTCCAAATTTTCAAATCCTAGTAACGATGTATTTGAAAGCTTTTTTGAAAATTAGCAAAACGCACTGTAAAAAACTGGGTTAACTGAAGTACCAGAATATTCAGATCAGAATATACACCTCTGTCCACCAACCACATGACCCATATATCTAGACTATTTGGTTCTAATGGAATTATCAAACTACTCGAAAAGTTTTAGTGTTTTAAAAAGTTAAACTTAAGACTTTGAAATATATAATGAGAAGTTACTTACGTGCAATCTTGTTCTTCAAAAATTAAAGGTAATGTGCTTACTAACATTTCTTCATCAAGTTTCTGATTTAGTATTGTGGTATTCACACATTTTTTCAATTCTTCCTGTTGCATTTCCATACATGATACACCACCTTCACTATAAAATACTAAAACACCGATACAAAAAAGAATGAATTGGAATATTAAGCCACTTACAAGCTAATCGGTCTCCCTCTTTAAAACAGATAAATTGTTGCATTTCATGAATTATGTCCAAGCTTTTATCAAAAGATTTACTCTCGTTTGTTGATAGACACTTTCGAACACTGGTTAGAGTGTTATTCAAACATCCATAAACATTAGGCCATTTCTTGCAATATTTGTCAAACACTTCATCTATTGTGCCATTGTGTTTGGCTACCTCTAATTCATTCTTTATTTTAGCTTCATCTACATAACTTCGTAAGCACAGTTGAATATTTGAGTTCTAAAACATAAATGTAGATATTTTTTGTAAAAATATTTTATATAAGGTAATGTCACATCCTTCTAAAGAAGGTAAATCATTGAATAATTTTGTATGTGTTTGTTGTTTGACCAAACGCTCTTTGATTCTTATTGATTTACTCTATACTTAAAGGAGACAATAAGATTATAAACAATCTTCGAACAGAAAACTCTCGCATTCGTTACCGTATTGATTCTCAATACAAAAATCGCCAATAACAAGTAATATACAGGGAAGACCCACTCTCAAAGGACCCCTACGTTATGAATATGAAAATTGCAATGAACGTGTTTCTGCCAGCAATTGAGAGGTATGTGTACATATATGTATAGAAATGATAAAATCTAATTGTGAGTTATAAACATTTATAGCTTTGCGCACTATTTTAGGACTGACGATTTCTAAATAATTTTTCCTTAAGTAACGTCCAAAGAAAGTAGAACTGCTAGTATGATAGATATTTTTTGTCGTATATGCTTTAATATCAAAACAGATTTTATTTGATTGTCTACCTTAATCTCGTCAAGCGTCCCTTCAGCATCATGTTCTTTACATTTTTCGTTAAAAATTTCTTCCATTTTTGTAAAATTGACTGCATCCTTATTCACCAAACTTTCATTTGAATTAAGGAAATTGTTCCAGAGATCATCTTCACTCAATACTTGCCCTAAAATGGAAATATGTCTTTGTTTTCAGGATTTTATCATTTGTTTTTTAATAAAACAACACTTAAAAACAAAAAAAAAACTTAAACTTATATCTGGAAAATCCTGTTGCATTAATGTAATAACAAAATGGGACTTAGGTTTTTTTTCTTTTATTCGACTATTTACATATACAAGTGATTTTTTTTTGTAGTAGAACTTTAATATATCGAAAATCGACGATGTCACAATATCAACTTTTCGAGACATCAGCATATTTTTAACAAAAATGTCATGTTGTTATTGCCGTATGCCAGAATAAAATCATAAAATTGGACGAACAGTGTCGATTTTTAATCAGTTTTTTACTCAATATTGTGTAGTACCCGCGTTTTGGAACAGTTTGCGCCTCAATTCATTTTCGATCAAATGTGGACATCGTCGGTTCTTTTCCTTTACCCTTTATATGTTAGAAGAAATTAAAAAAAAAATGAAACACAATGTGTGTTATGTAATTAGCAAAAGATCATATTATTTCAGCTTACTTCCTAAAAGACGATTCAAGGTAATTCATTTTTTATGACTTGCATGTAGTCATTGATCAGTCCGATGTACAAAATACTATTTATAGAAATACTAGATATATTAGATAGAAATATTATTGACAGTAAAAATATCCTAACTTTTACTGAAAAATTTGTTATTCTTACAAAATCCTACAAAATCAGTTTAGTTTTTTTACTCACCAATAATCCCTAATGCAAATAAAATACTCCACAGCATCGTCAACTTTTTAAAAAAACACGTAAGATAAACTATTTTTCAGAAGAAATAAATTTTAAACGCTAATCTACGAAAAATAGGTATGATAAATGTTTCACTTATAGTGAGTCAAAAGATAAGATGATAACAATCGTCGTCTAAATTTCTAGATAGACACAACCACTACTGGCTCGGATAGCTACCTTTATGTAGTTTGGAAAAAAATAATGGAGAATTTTCGCCTTGATGTTGTTGATTTGTACCAACGCCAAAAACAGATCAAAAACCCAACAGTTGGTATCTGTACTTCTACTTCTATAACACAAGGCAAGTCAAATCAATCCTTTGAACTTCGTATATGTACTGTGGTATTAACGTTTCGGTATTTTATCAGTGCAATATATTTATATTAGATGTTGAAGTTATTTTGGTGACAACTATAGAAAAAATTTTAATTACTAGAAAAAATAATTTATTAATAATCAACAAAAAAAGGACAAGAAAATTTATTTACAACAGGAAGTATGTGGTAATAATCTGGCTTCTTCTACTGGCATTTACCTTTGCCTGTCAAATAAAAAAAAACAAAAATTACTAAGGTAGTCTCAATAAAACTACAACAAAATTATAATAGGATAAAATTCTATTTGACAGATCACAGTGGTACATCTTACAAATTAATTAAAGTTAAGTGAAGTTTGGTAAAGTCCAAGAAAATGACACAACATCGGACGTTTCCAAACAAAAACTCAATCTGCCAATGGCAATACATAATGGCAAAATTCACACTATGACAGATTAAATTGATTCAGTTACTTATATGCTTTTCAAGGCATACACAATTAATACACGATCTAATTCTAATGTATTAATGGGAACCTCACAATAAAAATGTCATGGCTTACGCTGGATTATATTGTCCTAAATTTGTTAATCTGTCTTTATTATTCCAAAGAGTATAGAGTACTGATACACCTAGTCCTATTGCGCCTCCCATTCCACTCTTTCGTAAGCCAGCTGTAATATAATTTAGTTAGGTGAACCTAAATTTACTGCAATACGAAATTCTATTTTACCGGTTGATTTATACAAAAGGCCGGTAGCTGTGGCTGCAGTAATCGTATTGAGATCGTCATCAGTCCCCCTAGCCCAAGATAGAAATACTCCAAAAGCTGAATAAATGACTGCTACTGAACCAAAAGTATTTGCAGTAGCACTTCCTTTCTTCATTATATGATTTATTAACCTAAAAAATATACATTCTTTGAACATTTTCTAGGTGAATTTTACAGGTCAAACCCACTGTGTCCGTCTAAGTTTTCCAGTTTGACCTGCCAATGTAGTAGCTTTAAGCCCATTATAAAATCCTGTTGCTCCTCCTAAGGTAGCTCCAATCATACATGAACCTCCAATTTGACCAAATGCCAATTCAAATCGACCTCTCTGTTTACTGCCTCCATCCAGGAAGATGAACTCTGGTTGGGTCTGTGGTATATATCCCGGATCAAAATTTAGATAGGGTGAAGAGAAGGGCTTGTATTCTCCTGCATGGTCATTATGTAAGGTTATAGTAGATGGACTTTTATTCCCAAATTACCTGTTAATGCAGAAGACGAGCTGAACGTATTATTTTCACCGTAGATATCGTTATTTTCGTTTAAAGAGGTCATTTTTCACTGTTTTTGCGTAATTTTGGTAATTTTTTAAAGAAAATAATGACACAACAATTGACCTTCGATTAACATTTGGCAGTTCAAGCACATGTCATTTATTTTGACAACCGTTGACAATTTCAATGCCAAAATTTTCGTCAACTGACAGAAGACATCTATATAAACAACAATATTTAAGGTTGTATTTAATCAAGTAATCTTACTTTTACATTATTAAAGATCCTAACACTGATGAGTGAATTACGTCCGCATCAAGATGAACTTCTTGTATTGGCAGATTTAGCTGGAATCCACATGGATCAGGAGATTTTCAGGTAAAAACATTATAAAGCCGCAGTCGCCATTTTATCGAATATCGGCATTTTGGCTCACTGTTTTCAATTTTACCTTTTATTGACTTCTATAAGAAATGAGAAAATAATCTTTAATACGTGATATTTTATCAAAAGCTTTTATTAGTTCGTTAATGTTTTCTTGAACTTAAAAGTGTCTTATTATTTGGCAACACCGTTGTGACCGTCTATTGGTCACTACCTGTCACGTGAGAATATTTACCTGATATAACAGTGATAGTCAAAATGTTTTTAGGAGTTTGGTGGAGTTATTGAATATGGGAGTTGGTCCTGATGCAATATACAATTTATTGAAGATTTTAAGAAAGCGACAAAACAAAGGAAGAAGATCTCACGGCAGTCAAAGGATATCTAAATACAAATAAATTTAAATGCCTTAAATTTTTAAAAGTTTTTATTCACTCCGAGTAGTTTACTCTAATACCCCTTGTTTAGTGCCACTGCTTTGACATTTCTACAGGTAAGAAAAATACTGAGAAAAAAAGAAAAAACAAGGATGTAAAACCCGTATTTAATCGTTACGTTAAAAAAATATTCGTTTTCTTGTTTGAATCAAGAAGTATATATTGAATATTCGGGAACAATACAATAACCTAAATACAACGTTTATTTTTGCTCGCAAGTAAATTAAGGTTAAAAATAAAGATGTCAGTGGTGGATGAAGATGTCGAATTGCGAGACTTGTTGGCTCAAACTCTGGAGAAAAACGGTTGTCTGGCTAAAATCAGGGTAAGATTCAATTATTAAATCGTTTTCCGTATGCTTAAGTCCGATGGTAAATTTCTAGGCCCAGTTAAGAGCTAGTACGTTTCTCGCTCTAGACGAAGATATCAGGGTAAGAAGGCAAATTACTATTTCCAATCAATTTAAAGAAAAAATTAAATTTCAGCTTAGCAAGCAACAACCTTTGCAAAATTTGCAAGTACAGACATACTTAGACACGCCTGAAGGTAAAATCATGTTTTATCTTGTTAGAGAATTTCTGGAATTTTTCAACTTGCAATGCACCCTCTCTGTATATGAAACAGAAAGTTATTTGGACAGAAAAATTGAATGTACAAGCCGAGAAAAGTTTGCTAGAGATTTAGGTTTAGATGATACTAATACAACAGTTCCTTTGTTACAACAAGTATTGAAAATTGCTCAACATGAAAATCATAAAGTTAATGGCAGCAATATCAAGGAGACCTCATCCTCAAGTATAAAGACTGATGTGGGCAACAACAATATCAAAAACAATGATCTATTAAGTAATTTAAATAAAACCTTTGAGATTACCAGTCCTATGTACACCTCAATATCTTATAAAAAGACTGTGGAACCGAAAGTCAATGGATTACCTATAGATAACCTCTTAAAAGTGCCTAAAAATACTAGAGAAGATGACACATATGAAGACACAAGTTCAATAGCTGAAGATAGTGAAGCGAATGAAGTGCCTTTAAAATCGCAACAATCTTCAAATACGCCACCACAAAACAGCTCAATAAGTGAATTTATTCAGACAGAGTCAACTATTAATTCTAAGAAATGAAGTTTTATATTTTATAGATGCACTTTAATGTAGTTTAAGTAATGATTTTTTCATGTTTATGTTTAAAAGTTAACACTTGTGCCATCCATAGTCGATTAATTTTACATTCCTCCATATTACAGTACTTAATTTAGCTTCTATGAGTGTCTTAATATCCCTAATAACTAAGAATATTTTCTAGTTTTATATTTTCGTGTGCCTTAATCATGACCATTTATTGTAATTACATATTTATTAATTTGTATGATATGGAAAACTTACATTTGAATTAAATAAACATGTTTTTTGTATACCTGCCTTTATTTTTACAAACTTACTACTAAGTACTCCTAGGCATATAGTAAAAGGGCCTAAAGTAATATACAAGTGACTACAAGTCGAACAATTTAATATAATTTTTAATTTAATACAAAATTTGCTACATATTTGTCCTTTCACGCTGAATTCTCATACTGTACGCTTTAGATACAAGATTCCAAGAGTCCATAAATCGGTCCATACACATGGCCACACATTTCTGTTGGCACAAAATCAGTCTTAACATTAATTCGCAACTATACAACAATAAATCACCTGTTCTGAACTGTCCAATGATGTTCCCGGTTTAGAAATGCATTTTTTAAAGCATTTTTCAGTCATTTTCTTAAAAAAAAATAAATAATTGGGAATCAAAGATTTGTTTAACATAAGACTCAAAACTTACGGTAAGAAGCTCTTGAGCATTGGCGACTGCAATTTGTTGTTTCACCTGGTCCATGAGCTCGTCTTTTTGAGCCCCACTCAAATTTGAGATACCCTCCATAATAAAACTTTTCAAAAATCTTTTTAAAAATTACAACACACTTCAACTTTTATCTCGGTAGAACAGAATTTTGAGGTTAACTGTCAATGTTACCGGTTAACACAGGGTTACCAATAGAAATTAATAGGAATAGAAAAGCGCATTTTTCAATTAACTGCACAGCACTGCGCAATTAACTGCTTTTTGTCATAAACTCGCAAAAAGTGAAACATTTGTTGCTGTAGATGTTCATGCTAACTGAAATATCGATTTTTGATGCCTTGAAATAAAAATGTTTGATTATCAATAACAACTTTCGTTCCTAGTATATAATCGAAAAAGTGGATCGAAAGTAGAAAATTTAACGGGACATAATGATCATAAACTGATTTCAAGGAGATGAGGGACTGTTTAGTAAAAATTTTAAGATTGCCAACCGGTGCTTATCAGTGTTTATGGTACCATTATTGCTAACTTAACTACCAAGGCACAATGCCAAGAAAGAAACCATAAAATTTACATAAAAGATAAAAACAATAATAATAATAATAAAAGGGTTAACGTCCCTCAAATGCTACCTTACAAGATAAACCTACGAAGTCTGGCTTGCCATGCGTGAATCTGAACATAGTGTCACGGTCGCTGAGCGGCAGATTCAATCGCGCGCTTTCAACTACACGAACGAATCAACTGTGGCCTGGCATATATTTCATTTGTTTATTAGAAAAGTGAAAAACATGTGAAAATCGCACGCTACCTGCGAACTTTATATGTTGAACAATTTTAATTTAATTTATTGCTAATAAATAATTATTTTAAAACGAAACATTAACAATTAGTTTAATTGTTTAAATAAACGCGATGGTGTCAGTTTTATGTTATGTGTTATTTATTAACCTTCCAGCATTGGTAAGTCAAACATTGTAATTAAGAGCTTTTAGAAATACTTAATTTTTTTGTCTTTGGAACAATGTAATTACTAATGGATAGATAAAATTTGTGCTTTTTGCTTTTGGTCAGGAATTAAGTTATCACTTAACATATAGATATATGATTTTTCTGTAGTTATATGACAAAATCATATGATGATGAATGATAATTTAACTAATTTTAAGGTTGTTATTTTTACGTTTTCAAAATTGTTTACAAAAGCATTCGCTCCAACATTGTCTAATTTCATCAATTTCTGAAAAAGGTTCTACCAATTCAAGCCCCAAATCACGACGTATATTCATGGGAGTGCTCAATTTGTGTGCTGACGCGTTGTCTAGCAAGAGAAAAGCCTCTTTTGGAGTCGATTACACGTCGTTTTTTCCACTACTTTTGCGAACATCTTTCTTAATAATGCTGAGTGACATTTTCCTATGATAGTTTTTCCTTTTTTCAAGTAATCGGTAACCATGACTATCCCAAAAATATTGTGACAAGAAATTTTTTAACACCTTTTTGAAACCAATATGTTTTTCGTCGCGAAGACCTAGATTGCTTTCTTCCATTGGTTGTTGTTTAGTTTCTGTATCACAGAAGTCTACTTAAGTTTCAAATCAATCTTGTTACTAAATATTAATTCAAGTTTGTTTAAAATTTCGAATTGCATGAAAAAGCTTTCCCCGAAAGTCTAAAAGTTATAATATGAACTAATTTCACAGACTGTTCCAATGGGAATCGAATAAGGCCAGAGGTCTCTAGAGAGCTAGCTGACCTATTATTTTGTAAATTTAATTTCAGTGTTGTATGAGGGTGCGTTTTATGGACCTAAAATATTTTGGGGAATTGCAGATATAATTATTTTCACAGAAATTATTGGAATTTACACCATATACGAGTATATGGAATATGTGTTCGTCATAAAATAGAAATCTATACTTAGATTTTTTAATAAACGTTTTCAAACATTAAAATACAAATAAGGAGACCTCCTTTTGGGTTTTATCATCAGTCAGTTCTGTAACATAGCAAAGGAACTAATTTTTCAGAAAATTGCAAAATTTCTATTTTTGAAAATATTCTGGACTGCGTCTTGAAATCTGTACAGATTTATAGATTTCGATGTACTGAATTTACTGGATTTGGATTCAAGTCTCCATTTATAATAGATTTTGAAAAACTTACAATTGAAAATTTAAAAAGTCAATTTTCTGGTATCTTATCTTGTGAGAAAAAAATATTGCAAATATTTATGAATTTTAATTTAAATTAAATTGTAATCGCTGATAGTCATAAACTGCGGCTTCCTATCTTATTGTTAGTATTTTAATTTTCGAGAAAAATATTGTTAAAAATTTGCATAAATTTGAAAAAAGATAAAATATCTTACCTTAGATAAAATTTTTCTCACTCATTTTTCTTTTGAATTGAAATTAGGTAAATTTTATGAAGCGGAGAGAACCGCTGATTCAATAGGCACCTCATTTTCAATCCAATAAGAATTTAACACAACCAACCAGCCACCCTAGTTTTCTAAATAAAAAATATTCCTGGATAAAGTTTGTATTAAAACTATAGGTTGATTGGTGTGGTTTTTATGCAACTGGCGAATCTTTTAGGGCTTACAATATGGAAAAATGTGCTTTTAATGGAAAAATCAGAAATTAGGTCGATACATTTTCAATACAAATACTATTACTAACTGAATTTGAACAGGAAATCACTAGTGTTATACCTCCCTCAAACTTCTCAATTACTTAACTCTTATGCAATTCTCTTAGGATAAATCTCAGCATATCTCCTTAGTGCAGCATGAGTATTAAAATTTTCTTCAGCTGTTCATTGTCATTTGAATAAAACAACTGGCTTGACAACAGATAAAGCCAACATGATAAATGGAATTTAGTAGCAATGCCTTGGGCTAGCTATTAAAATGCAACTGTAATAATGAAATGTTAATATCATCAAAACCAGTAATCTTCAATATCGAAATCATTCAAGTATACATTTTTTTTTATTTAGGAAAAACTCCTGATCTGGAATTTGTCTTCAAAATTAATATATATATTTTATGAGATCACGTCTGCTGTTTCGAATTTGTTTATCATCCATATGTTACCCCATATTGCAGCCTGTTTTTTTTTAGTCAAATGGACCCGTTTGCTCTTCAATTTATCATCGAATTTCTTTTACCATTTACCTTATAATTTTTTTCTCGATATTCCCTATACGAATTGTACAAAATACTTTGTACGACAACAGGGTCATGTGTGGGCGATTCTATCGATAAAATAACAATTTTTAGGAAAATTCTCGATTGTTTTTCAAAAGTATCCGTCGATCCAATCAATTGCTTGTTGGATTGTTTAATAAACATCATTTGAGTGATTTTTTTTTAACGTAAACCGGAACTTTATTTTTTAAATTAGGTTTTTAGCACAGTTTAAGGATAAATAAACCAGCTCTTGAAGTTAAACACTTTCCTTTTTCTTTAACGTTATAAAATGCATATAAGGCAAGTTTAATTGATTTATATTTTTCTATGTAATCTATTCCCCAAATTTTCCCCAAGTTTTCTCTAAAAGCAGGCCGGTTTGCTTGTTCAATCCGTGTGAAATGACATAAACAATTTAATTTAAAAATCCCACTAAAACAAATCGTTTTTATTTTATAGCCTATACAAAAGCGCACTCACTTTTATAGTTTGAAATGTCCAGGCATAACACGTGTCCAAGCATAATAAAAACATTTGTATTCGAATTAACAGTCATGGGAATTATGTATTTGTTATACCTACGTATACATACACATATACGAACATATCAATTGGGAGTTCTAGGAAACCGTTAGACCTTAAAATTATTATAATCATAAAATTTATTATTAACAACTCAATATTTATTTATTTTTATAATAACATTGTTGTTCAGAGTATTGTTTACAGAGGTTACAATATGAAAGGAAACGCTGATAGAAAAATGAAAGAGAATAACAAATATTTCGTGAAGCATCAAAAATTTTAAACAATTAATAATAATAATAATAATAATTCATTTTTCTATTTTAAATTAAATAAACTTCCATGGTAATATTTTTGTTTGAAAGAAAGCAGCTTTATTTAAGCACAATGAAGGTAAGAAATACGGAAAATCAACAAACAAATAGTTATATTGAAATTGTCTGTCAGGATTCTGTTGCAATGTGGATTTTCAATTATGTATCATTAAGATTTGTTATTTCAAATTTCGCTCCATTTGTTGCCTTTGGGTGCACTGAGATAATTTGAGTAAATTTAAATAAAATCATTTAGGTTTACGAACACGTACATCTACTCTCGAAAAAGTATGATAATTCACTAGAAATATAGTGTTACATACACAAAGACTATAAGTGTATGGGCTGCCTATTGAGTATTGCTAACGAGCCTCATTTTTTTTTTCAAAGAACATCATTCCGAATGAGTTATACATCAACAAAAGGACAAATCTGAGAAATTATAATGAAAAATTTTGATATTATGGCATATTGTGTTCCATACAAAACACCCGAATCTGGACCTTTCCTTCCTAACAAAGAATCTTTTTTTTGCGTTAAAATGACCCCCACTTAATAGAAAATCTTTTATTCCAGACAGAAATTGGCGAATACAACTGCAAGATCACGATTTTCCTTAACCGAACCTGGAAATCAACCATGCATTTTTCAGCAAACGATTTATTCTTACTTGTATTTTTCGGTTTGTTTTACATTTCCTTTTTATGTATTACAAAACCGGTTTTTCTTCTATTATTTGTTCTCTTCTACGTTCAGTAGGCAATAAGAAACTTCTAAAATCCTTTTTTCTTCTTTGTTGTTTTCTTTGCAGATAGAGGAAAAAAGCCACAACGAAATGGGCTTGCACGTAAATATTTAAATAAGGGAACTTTATTATTTAAGCCCACAGAAAAAAAAGAGCGTTTTCTGACATATACTCTATGTATGTACACAGGATGGCCCAAAAAAAGTTACAACTTCAAGGTTTATTCTTTTTAATAGAATCCCGTTTGTTCGTATTGTTATTGTATTCTACTTATGATTCTTCGTTTTTCATTTAATATATTGTCGGTACAATGTCAGAACCACGAATGTGCAAATTTCCAGTTTTGAGAAAATGAAGGTTGCACATTCCCAAACAAATACAAAAAAAAATATTACAAAAATCTGTAGCTTAGGGTATATTATACTCGAAACACACTTTTGTGGCTTTGTCATTGAAATTTTCGAAGATTTTTACGTCTGCCAGTACATTTAAGTGAAGAATGTCAAATTTACACATTCGTGGTTTTGGCATTGTACCGACGACATCTTATTCCTATTTCCAACTATTTTCAAGAAAATGACGTGTGAAATTAACAAGATATTTTCTCTTTAACTCTTATAATGTTTAGTATCAATTTATTTAAATGAGGTTTTATATTTTGTAGTCATCTAGGAATCCAAAAAATGTTTATTCGTATATAATGCCTTCCAAGTTTGCTTTAAAAATTTTCTTACGAAGATATACGTAGTTTGTACTCTAATGCTTGTAATAAATTCACTCGTCATTTTCTCCAAATTGGTTGAAGATAGGTGTAATATACATATATTGAATGTAAAAAAGGTAAAATTACAAGAAGAATATAATAAAAATAGGGAAGGAGGGGTATCCATTAAAAAAAATCAACCATATAATTTATAACTTTTTTGGGCCATCCTGTATAGATCAAATTTTTGTTAAAAAATCTGATTTTCATCTGTGTGTTTGACGTGTATGACCGTTTTTTTCAACAAACAAAACCCTAATTTTTAATCGAATATGTCCAGGATTTAAGGACGCAGTGTATACATAATAATGTATTCAGGCCAGCTCAGTTCATTCGAGATAGCAAGGGTTTGAGGAATAGACGCTCATTTTTAAAGAAAATGGAAAAAAGGAACCTTTTATAGCACTAAAGGCTAATAGTTTTTAGTCATTTATTTATAAAATTTTTTAAAGGAATCCAGTATACGAGGGCTGTCTGATAAATAGCAGCATTTAACGACAGTTACTGACCCAAAAGAAAATAAGCACACAAACACACACAAAGGTCAGACGGCTGATTTTAACCATCAGATTATTGTAAATATGTCGGTTTTTAGTAATACACTCCTAATTGTAAGAGGATGAACCGCTCTCATTCACCAATGTAATATAAACGTTTACAAATTAATGTGGCAGGTTGATCTATCACGTTCGACAAAACAACTTAACAGAGAAAAAATCGCATGACAACTTCAGAATCTTGTTTATACTTGTATGAGGTAAAAAAAAACAGTCAAAACAGGGTATTTTACTCGCAAACCTGCTGAAAAGAAGAGAAAAATGATATCATCGGCTATAAAGAATATGGCTATCGATTTTTTGGCATTCGCAAGGGATTAGATTAACCTTCTATTTAGAAAATGCAGTCACGGGCCGATATTGCGGCATAATTCAAGAAAAATGGAACCGTTTAGAAGAGAAAAAAGTTCTCTTCGTAATTACATCATCTCAAAATAGTCGAATTACATAACGGATCGCTGTCTCATCAATATTTCATTAATGTTTATAAATATTGGAATATCAACGAGTTAAATGGAGACTAAACTGAGAATTAAAATAAATAAATTACGATTGTAAATTCTGATCTATTTACAATTACGAAATTTATTATTATTTCCATTTTGTCACGTTTTAAATGAAAATGTATTAATTTTATCTAAAAAACATTAAAAAAACCGTATGTAGAAAGTGAAAATTGAATGTCTTCATTATGTATTGAGTGAAACTTAAATAAATATTGATTTCGATTAAAAATACCATATGGACTAATTGAAAAAATGTTGTGCCTTCAAGTGGGAGTTTAATTAACATCGGAAAGAGTGGAAAATTTATTTTCGCTATACCTTGACTATAAATCGATATCAAATTTATATACGAAAACCTGCCTGTAATCCAATTAAATAGACTTAATTACCAATCAGGATCAACGACAGTCATCTTGATTGATCAATAGAACAAGGGATAATGTCTTCTGTGTTGTACCACCCTATGAGCAATAACGATTCTAAAAGGGAAAGCCATTATCGTTTGTTATAAGTTTATATCGTTTCGATCTTAGATATTTTTCCCCTATTTTAACGCAAACTGTTTATATACAATAAAAATAGTCGACCCCTATTTTCAAGGATTTTTCATATTGTGTTTGAACGCTTAATTCAATACATATATCAAAATTTTCATCCCCCTTTTTCCTGCGTTGACGTTGTTGATTTCCAATTGTTGACGTCACGTAAACAAACACGGCAAGATAATTAAATTTGCGTCAATCAAAATATTATTATTACGAGGCCTTTATTAATAAAATTAACATTATCTATTGATAATAATTGGCAAACGTTTTACCGCTTCTACTTTTCTATTGCTAATTGCCACTGAAAACTACCACAATGAAAATATTAAAAACTGACTTCGGTTTCTGTATCGACTATTAATTAAGTTCTTGTTAGTTACCTTGGCATGAATATCTGGCCATTGACATATGCAATGTCCATGGTACGTACCTACCTGTTTATTGCGTGTAGGAAAATAACTTTGTTTTGTTAATACTGTAGGTAATCATTTTAAAAGCCCCAAGAATAACCATCTAATATTGATATTTGAATATGCCAATCCGAGTCGTTGATTCAAGAAATCATTTACTATTTGCTAGGATGTTTTGAGTAAACGGATATATCGTTTGTTCCAGGAAAATAACAGAACCATTGTACCATTGATTTTTCATTAGTGTTGAGCTATATCGTGATTTCTAATTCATGTTGAGAATGTTTACTGGATTTTTTTAGCAACACTTATCATAACTGATGACTAATAGATCGACAAAAAAAAATCAAGCATGCACACGCTGATTCAAAAATTGAATGAATCACAGTTTAAAGCCACCGTAACGATTCATACAATTTATACCTAATGAAAAACGAGTTCAGGAACGATGCCGCTACAAAGCTAAAGCAAAAGGCTATTGTAAATTTTTCAAATTTTTAATTAAAATCCCCAAACTCGAACAATGGCCTTTTTAGTTTTGCTATTTCATTTGTTAACTAATAATGGGGTTACTTCTCATTTCAAGCATGAGTAAAAAGTCATTTTTTAATTAAGAAAATGGAAATACAGCAGATGAATCTGAATTGAGGCCCTGGTATCTTTCCAAAGAATATCTAATACAAAAAGTTTCCTACCGAGAGAATTCTTCAGAATTTTATTTATGCCCGATCCAGTAATTTATATTTATAACAGTCGCATCGATCGCAGATACCTGAGAAAGAGAGAAGGATAAGGTTGCAGCAGCTTTGGACTTTAAAAATTTATTTTCCTAAAGGGTATTAATGTTTTTTAGATTTGATTATGAAAAAAATAAATAATTTATTACAAAATAGTGAAGGAAAACACTTCTAAATTAGGAAAATTTATTAATTTATGTATATGTATTACATAATATATTAATATTAATATAAATTATAATAAAGATGAGATTTGAAGAAAGAATCATAATAAATAGTTTACAATGATCCCCAAAATATACCAAGAGTTAGTTTAATCACTTCTTAATTGATAGTCATTTAAAAAAATTACTAAGACAAGTACAATATGGAAAAAAAAGTTGCCTCTAACAAAACTTTTCTCACTATAATGTTTACTCCTTCACATTTACCGATTTTCATGTCAATCCTGATATATACTTCTTTCTTTTCTCCCTTGACATTTGATCAATCAGGAACCAATGATTCAGAGATTTAATCTTAAGTGTGACAAGAAAAATAAGAATTCACTCATCACACTCCGGCCGTTCGGGGGCGACAAAAAAAAAGTACGAAAATTATGGTAATACGTGGAATTGCGACCTAATGGTTAAAAATGTGAAGAATTTCAATAAATAATCTTTTAATCTATCGTAAAATTAAGGTTATTATCCAATATAAAAATTACTTTCAAACATTACGATGGTTTTTTTCAAATTAGAAAGTTTTCAATTACCTCTGTATATTTTTTTTATTTCTAGGGTATTCCAAGAAATTTCCAGAGATCAGCTAAAGCAATAAAATCCTTTAATAAAATTTCTTCATTAATGTAAACTATTTCATACGAAAATCTGATTTCCTTTCGTGATCGTTTTAAATTAGTTCACTTTTATTTATTTAAAGTTGTACATCGCGATGATGGGTTCAATAAACAGTTCTAAGTGACACCTAAAATTTAATTATTATTAGGTTAGTGGGAAAACAATGTCTGGCTTCCCTCTTTTTCAAATTTAACATTGGAATTTTCAAATATCATTAATTCTCTCTTTGTTATTGTAACATATCAATGTATTGACCGGTTTTCTCGCTTCGTTTCTTCTGGCCAATTAGAATATTTAATAGGGTTCTAAGGTGATCCTTTTAATATGTGTTTTAATTCTACCAAACACTTCATCCTAGAGAACCCATCTAGTTTGGGTCATCAAATTGTCTAGAAGTTGTGAATTAAAGAGAAATGGAAGAAAGGAACACGCTCTCAAAAAGTTTGAATGTGTGATTGAACATGCATTTGAATGGATATTCACTTCAGTGATTTGTAATGGTGATTGACTGAATTTTTCGCATTGCTACAAGTGGAAATCTGGACATAGCTTATTTTCGATTTAAATATCTCAATTAAATTGTGCTCGTTCCCAAAAATATCTTTACGAAAAAATATTTTCATCGTCATAAAACGAATTATCATAAGCAGGCAACAACTTTTCGTACCAACTTTATGACGCTGTAAAGATATTTTTAAAAAATAGGGAATGGAAAGTTACATATCGTTGAAAAGATTTTTAGTCTAATAATATCTTGCAGGAAAGAAAACAAACCTGTCACCGCTAATAGTTTAATGTAATATAATGGTATTAAAATTTTAATGTATCAACTCGCAATAGTACCTCTCTCCTATTTATAAAACATACATATGTACATAACACATAAAATTCTATAATAAAAATGTATCAAGCATCGCAATTTCTAGGTGCTCGTTTTAATACAAATAGAAGGAAGAAATGTGTTGTAATTCACTTTTAATAGTGTTTATCTTAAACTTATCTGTCATTGTCAAATAGATATGCACTACATACATTAAAAAATATACATTGGAAGAATAATATTTATCCTGGAATTTAATCTTCACCCTGAAGTGAAAAACTTACATTACAATTCTGGTCATTAAACGGTTGAATTTCTCATTTAAAAGTTGCCGTCTAGACAAGTAAACATTTAAACATGTTTTATATGCAAAAGAACTGTTTCATAACAACTATTTTGTATGTTTAGTGCAACTTGAAATGCCGCTTGTTTTCTAGAAAAATATACTTGAATGATATGTCGAGAGTGGTGTTGTCATTCCACAAATATCACCCTTGGGAAAGGTTTTCCTTTATTGCCTTTTCTTTTCTGGAACGTTTGCTTTGACTTCGAATATAGTAAAACGTGTATCATTTCCTATACAATTGTGCCCATTTTATTTTCTGCTTGAAAATTACCCCGGAGGAAGGGTGAAAAGCCCCATATTTCAATAAGATCCTCTTCTTTATGTTTTATTTACTGTTTCTTAAGAATTTCCCTAATCTATTTCTTAATTTCGCACGTTTATAAGAAAATAAACATTTACATTTTTTTTTTAAATTTTAGGGAAATTGCAAAATATAAAAACGTTTTCAGGTGTTTAAAACTTTTCACTTCTTTTCTATTCAATTTAACTCTTTTATTGAAACATTCTTATAACTTGTGCTTCACGACTATTCCATTTAATTGTTTTTGACATTAACAAAAGGCTGCTTCTAGCAGTTAAGAGTTGAAAACGACTCTGCACATCGTTAGTAACCCTTCTTCAAGGTTGGCGAGGTCTAATGTTTCTTGTTATTGCGGAAAATAAATGCAAAACAATTAGGACTTACAAAATGTTGGGAATCCCTCTTTGGACTATTTAATATATGCAACTATTGTTTCCTATTATTACGGCATGAAGTTCTTATTCACAAAAAAAAATAATTTTCACCTCAATAAAAGGAACAATTTTCTTTAAAAATATTGGATATATCTACACTTTGTCAAAAATGCACCCTTCGGATTCAAAATTTTCTGTAAAAATTTAATAACTATTTAATATCCATTTAAACATTTTCAGATAATGCCATTCTAAAAATGATAAGGGGCGTGTACCAGGAGCAGCCACGCCTTCCATTGGCTACGCCTAATCCTATCAACCACACCTTCTGTGATCTGGAAACCTTCAAACACCATTACCAGGAGAATGTCCATGGTTACCTCAGTTTGTTTGTGTGTGCATTCGGTTCAATGGCCAACGTATTTAATATATGCGTGCTGCGGACAAAACAAATGCGTTCCCCAACCAATTATATTTTAACGGGTTTGGCTATTGCTGATCTATTAGTGATGCTTGAATACGTTCCATTTACATGTCATAGAAGTTTCTTTAAACGCCCAAGACATTATCGGGAATTTAGTTATTCATGGGCCATTTATTACAAATTTCATTCGTTTTTTACGTTAATTTTACATTTCATTGCCTGTTGTTTGACTATTATTTTAGCAATATGGCGATACGTTTATGTGTCAAGACTGCAAGCCAACAAATTTTGTTCGGATGAGGGTAAAACAATAATTGTCGTAGTGCTAACATATGTTTTGTGTCCTTTATTATGTTTTCCAATGTTCACGACGTGGAAAATCATGGAATACGAACAAGTATGTGACTTAAACGGTGTGATAGTTGAAAAACAATATCGTGAAGAATATAATAGTACTGAACTCGTAAACCATACTATTTATGTCGTACGCCCTAACGATCCCTCAGGAGTAAGTTTATGGGTTTATGGGTTGCTTTTAAAACTTCTGCCCTGCGTGCTGTTAAGTGTCTTGTCGTATAAAATAATCGCAGCACTGTTGGAGACCAGAAAACGTCGCCAAAAGCTACTGACCGCCTGTAACCCGGTTGAGGGCGAGTCTAGAATTCTTAATCCATTGAAAATCTACAAGGAAACTCAAGCCGATCGCACAACGAAGATGCTTTTAGCTGTTCTATTCTTATTTCTACTCACTGAATTTCCTCAGGGCGTTTTAGGTCAAATCAGTGCCATCTACGGAATGTTATTTTTGCAGGAATGCTATGCTCCTTTTGGTAATATTTTTATATTCTAAAAATCTTTTCAAAATCGTAAATAAGATGTTAGAATTTCGAGTTACGCTTCTAATATTTTGCAATTTATTTTGTTTCGAAAGCCAACCCTGAGAAATGATTGACAAAAATAAAATATGTGACATTTTCAAGGCTTTCAATTGAATTAGAACTGAAAATATGTCTGTATATTTTCTGATGTGAAAGCCTCGCAACGTAGCGAATTCTAAAAATAAAAGGGAAAGTGTGTGTCGTATCTTAATGAGTTGTTAATGAACACACTTCATGTAAGGGGAATAAAATTTAGTACATTGTGAGATATACATATACGTATATTTTGGGATGAGATATAAAGTACCTCAAATAAGAATGTCACTTTTTGTGACTGTGACAGTAATTTCATATACATTAGTACAAAAAATTAAAGGAACAACATTTTTTTTTCATGTTTTTAGTGTTTTTTAAAGAGTATATAATTTCTGTGAAAAATTATTGTATCAAGGTGAAGAAAAAGGCATTTGAAAAAATATTTTCTTCCTTTAATTTTTTGGACTGTGTAGTACAGTAACAGCATATCTTCTAAAAGGGTACCTATTTACATTTTTACATAAAATGAAATTCTCACAAAAAAAAAGTATTTTAATTTTTTACGATATTGACTTTCATAGCTTTTATTCATTCATTGAAATCAATTTAAATCGTAGGAAACCAAGTTGGGGGTGTAACGTGGGAGTACTTCCTGCCTCCTGCAAAAAATCTGACAGAATGAGCGGTTGCATTGTTTTTTAAAATTATGATTTAAATTGATGTTTTTAAATTTGTTCCGATGATCTGTCGGAACCAATAGAGGCGAGTTTATTATTTGCTTTTCAAAACTCAGAAGTTAAATTGCAAAAACAAACATTTTAAACACTATTTATACTGAATCCATAGATTTTATGATATGAAATCTCTTACAATTAATAACCTAATTATTTTTACATAAAAAAAGGTTTATAGTACTTACTTCGCAATTTCCTAATAGTAATAAAAGCTATAAAAATTATGAAGGTCATAAAATTCTTATAGGCAACCTAATAGACATTTAATCGGTAGATAAAAAAATCACTTATCGCGTATAAAATTAACCTCTCAAAAATAGTTAAATTCAGAGCTTAATTATTAAATAAAATCTAAAAACCTTCTAAACACCTCTTAGCCGTGACAAGGATTTCCACTTTTCACAAATCTTCCAATAAGCAGTAAATAATCCACCAAATCCAAACCAACAAAGACAAATTGTCATTGCTTCCACAAAAGAAAGCTCTTGACAATACATACAGCTTATATTTGAATCATTTCCCAGGGTAGCAATCGAACAAAACCCCTTTTTTCTTATCTTAATCTTGACCATTATTTTTTGTTTTTCAGGTGACGTTATGGACATGGTGGCTCTAATAAATTCCTCAATTAATTTTATCTTGTATTGTACCATGAGCCGACAGTTCAGGACAACTTTTCAGGAAATGTTCAGGGTGCGTGATCTCACAAGGTGGCTTACAAGGGAACGTAATGATTCCCCGAAAAAACAGGTGCATCTTGACGAAAATGGCATCGAAACCAAAATGTCCTTAGTATAAATCGGGTATTTTTTTCCTTCATACTTTTTGAATGTAAACATATTTAAAATTAAACGAAAAATTACAAAAATTAAAAAGGATATTAATCGTGATAACAATATAAAGTTTGCCAAAGAAGTTTGGAAAGCTCTTAGGACAAAGTCTCGGGATGATACCACAGCTTCAAATTTCAATTTTACCCATTTAAAGTATGGGTAGAGTCGCAAACTTCAATAGCTTGCTGGTCGTTCGAACCTGTTGAAGTATAAAGTTCTATGAGGGATTGGAAAATAAACTTTTATTATTATCTTCAAAACTTTTTTTTTGCGTGATTGACCTTTTACCTTGAAAAAGATGGCAGGTTGTCTAAATTGAGCCAAGTAAAGTAAAAGTAATAAAAATACTCTTAAAGTTGTTAAGAGAATTTTCATCCGAGCTTAATTGCTTACAACGAAGGCGTGAAGACCTTTGGATCACGACAATTAAGTTCGGATGAAAAATCTTTTAACGATTTTTCTGGCTGTGAAAGTCTACAATCTTTTACTCTTAAAGTTGTTTATTAGAATTGAGCGAATGTATTTCTCTAAAATTCAGTGTAAAAGATAGTGCTCAAAGTTTCATTGTCGAGTTTATTTTGTACAAAGTTTGAAGAATAGTTCAAAGTTCAAAGAATACGAATATTCCTAACAAGGTGATCGGTTCACTTCACTTAAGTTTACAGAAGGTCACATCACAGAATATCTGCACCACATGAAAAAAAGCTACTAGACTTGGTAAGGGATATGTTGTTTACTGAATTCTACTACTAATTTCACTGCAGTTCTTCTTTACATCACTCCAATCGGTTACGTCGATGGTCAGAGATTAAATGTAGGATAAAATAGGTGCACTATTAAAAAAAATACAAAAGCTGTTAAGCTGCGTTCACACTTAACGAACAAACATATACAAATCATAAAATATCGACCTGTTTTTTCTATCTTTGATCGTTGTTATTTGTCAGAAGTTCCATACCAAACAACATTTGATTTGATTTGATTATGTTTGTTTGTTAGGTGTGAACATACATCTGCCGTTAACTGGACCGCATCTCAATGACCAAATCCAATTGACCCTTCATGTTCGGGAGATCACCGTCTGCTATCGCTTTTGTGAAAATGAAACTATCTCTAGCGACAAAAATTTAAGATGGTTAGCTTAGCGTTTTGTTGTTCGTCAACGACGTGTGTATCTTCTGCTATTAGTATTAACCCTTCTTGTTGGAAATTGGAAATTTTTATAAATGATAAATAAATAAATTTAAGAAAGGTAAACTTGATTTGTTAATAGTAATTTGAAAGTGTTATAAAATTTCCAAAAACATGATAATTAATGAGAATGACGACAGCAAATTACAAAATAATGATTGTTAAACTGCAAAACCAATATACAGATATAAATACAGTATATAAATCTAAAAGACCAAGTGTTTGTCATAAACCTTATACAAGAGTGAAGTTAACATTTGTCATCATGAAATTCTTAGTTTTTCCATTTGTTTTTGTTGTTTTATTCAATTTTACATCTTCAGGTAAAAACAAATGAAATTCATTTTACCAATATTAATGATATCACTCTTTTAGCACCTCTATTTCTTCCTTCAACTAGCCTGACTTCAAGTCATCAAGTCCAACAAGTCAGCCAAGTTGGGCAACCCAGTAAGGCTTTTTGAAATTTTAATGATAAATGTAATATTAATGAAAAATTTATTATTAGATCAAGGCCTAATAAATTCAGGGTAAGATCTATGATATTTTAAAAATATTATCTTTAGTAGTTTGTGAGTAAATTTTTCAGCTTCCCCGTAATAGGCAGTGGATTTCTTCAACAAGGACTTTTTTCACACGGTAATTTTTTTTTTAATTTACTTTTAAAGTAAAAAACTACTTAATTGATTTTCAGTACCAAACATTGGAGGCCTCGGAGGGTAAATTCTTGTATTTTTAATTGATAAGGGTAACTAAGAAATTCTTTTTTCATTTCAGTTCGTCATATTTGACAAGTGTTCAGAATAACGTTGTAGAGAAAACTCACCTACTATAAAAAATTATTTAAGCATTTTTTAGTTCACTGATAAAAATGTAAAGAAATCAAATAAACGCGTCAATTAGAGAATCGAAAAATTTGATTTCACTAATGGTGGCAATCTCTGTGATCAGACCACTTAGCTTGTTTTATTTATTACCAGTACTTAATTAATTCATTTTAGCCTTGTAACTAACAATTTAACAAAACACACTTGTGTAACTCATTAAAAATTGCAGCATTGGTTTTTCATCGATTGGTATTGTTTTTAATATGTAATTGATTTTTCTAATACAAAGGTTCTAGTGATTCCTCTTAGCCAACTCGTCTGTCATCTGTTTATCAAGTGCGTCTACTTATTTTTGTGTGTTTGTTTTTACGGTGGCACTAATTGATGTTGATTTATTTATGCAGATTAGTTTTTTCGGCACCTTTCAGCATTGACATAGTCTTCGCCTGGAAGACGGTTGCGTATTTGCTTACAGAAATGTTCTCTCTCTTGTTGTTTCATACGTGTCTAAGTCATCCTCGAAACAAGCGTTTGCTTAAAGATAGAAGAATAAACTCGTTACTAGATTACAGCATGGAAGGTCCTGCTAATATGATGATCTGTTAATTCGATATCGCATTACCATAAACGATGATGAACCTAAAATTGGTGTGATCCACGCCCATGCACTAGTAAATATACGGCGTAATTTTTACCGACAGAGGTTTAGTCGCCAGGGTTCCACTTGAAGATCGACGTACGATAACAACAGAGAGAATGATATACTACCCATTGCCTGCCCTAGGTCTTTGCCGTGATGAACAAGAGACGTTGAAATATATAACTTGGTATGTTTCTGAATTTTCTCCTAAATTCTTAGATTTCGTAAAAATCCTACCCCAGTCCCCTTACAGTGCAAATTTGACCCGTTCTCTATTTGATCCCGTTTTATTACAGATTAAACTGAAACCAAAAGGATTTAAATTTCCTAATAAAGAAACTTTTATAAAAAAAAGGAATTGAAATGATTTCAAAAGAGATGTGTTTTTGAGCAAATTTCACACCAGACTAGATATTTTATTCGCCAAAAAACAAATTCACTTTTTTTTTTTTGAAAATCTACAAAATATTAAAATGCATTTGTTCTTTTTAAGAAACTGCATAAATGATTTGTTTTGAGAACACCTTATATACTTTTGTACTTAGGGTATGTGTAACTTTTTAAAGCATGAAAAACTATTGATAAAACAAAGTTGGCATCGCTGTTTGTCATTCATAAATAACCATTCAGTCTTGATTGTACCAGAGTTTAATTAAAAGGTTGACACAGTTCAATTAAAAATGTTCTGATAAAACATGTGTTTGTGTAGAACCATGTAGAACCTATTATTTTATAAAGAATAGTTGAATATTTAATTTAAAAAAAAAAGACTCGAAAAATGTGGCTTTTTCAGGTGCAGTTTCGATGCATCGTTCATAAACCGGACACATCTGATTGTGAAATAACAACATGCAGGTAATCACCTTTTGGTTCTACGGTTTGTTATTATCATCAGTCATTTTCGCAAATTCCACCTTTCGCACACCAATTATCGATCTATTAGAACAGGAATACTGTGAGGATTTTAAGTGTCGCGAGCCGAAAACGGAAAATTTTCGACTGCGAAATCTACTCAGTAATAATCTGAAAAAGAAAATTATAATTGCACATTCAGACAATTTTCAATTATCCAGGTGAGTTAAACTTAGATTTTCTATTATTTCATTAAATACAAAAGTTAATTTGTAGGTGTCGCCCTTCAGTTGGTTGTTGTCGAAATTCTAAGGACAGTTGCATGGTTAAATCGAGCTCCACGGTTTGCATCAAATTTTACTTTGCGTTCGTCGGTACAAATACAACAATACTTTTAGAAAAATATTTAATCATGAGTAATCATACTGAATGCAGTTGTCAAAAGGAAGGAGCTGTTATGCAATTGGACGATCATTACGAAGCTGATGATTGTACTGATTCTCACTTGCATATGTGATTCGTTTCTAGCATTTTTTTGCTTGAAACTGAAAGGTATTAACGCATCTGAACCGATCATGGTCTAATCAAGCATTTTTTTTTGTAAAATGTGTATTTACGTTAATAAATTCAAATATAAAACATAAAAAAAAACCAAAGAATTATTTTGAAATAATAAAACAAATTTTGAACAGAAGTTTTAGTTTTTTATATTAAAAAATTCAATAAAAAAATGAATTTAGGTCATATTGGGAATTTGTATCTTCGCAGGTACAGAATTTTAATTTAAATTTCCCGAGTTTTTGTCAGTAACTTCTTGTCCCTGCCTTCTTAACACAGAAAAACTTCTTCAAAACTGTTGTTAGAATACTCTTCGAGCATTTTTCATTAGGATAGGAGGCAGTACGAGTTAGTGTGTAAAAGTGCTCGCATCAGTATAATTACCAAGACAATCATCTTCATAACAACATTTTTCATGCACGTAGGGCTTCCTCAAATGAATCTGATTCATCAAAAAAAAATGTATATATTCTTGGACGATTGTTATTTCTGTGTCTTCGACAAATTTTGTTACTTTGATATATACAGGGTGTTTCTGATTTTGAAATACATATTTTAAGGAATGATAGGTCATATATGGACAAGTTGGAAAGTGGTCTAGAAAAAATTTCAAAGGCTGGCATTTTCGATATACAGAATTATTAATGATTTCTGCCGTAAATTATTTTTGTCAATATTTTCGTAACGGATAAACCTATTTTGATAAAATATGTACATCAATATCAGAAACATCCCGTATAACTAAGCGACTGATGACTGAATTTTCCGGTAAATTTGGTAAATTAGATGGTTTCTACTAATAAATAAAACACTTTTTGATTTTCAGTATTTATAATTTTATTAGAATTTTGCTTAAGTACAAACAATTTAAAGAATTTAACTTGTTTCTTGTTCGCAAATTGTACAGCTGATTGATTATAATTTTTCTGGATATATTAAAAATGTGACACATTTTGGTGGCTTTCTATTTACATACGAAAAGGTTTTTCGGATCAGAACTTTTTTATTTTACTTATTTTAATGTATATTTACGAGTAGTTGAAATTTTTTTTTGTCAATGTTCAAACATGGCATTTCAGGGTATTCGAATAAAATTACAAAATACCTTAACTATAACAGAGAATTAGAAGGAATATATCGCCGAAAAGACACGATTAGTAGTTCTAATCTAACATTGAGATGACATAGTTAATTCTATAAAATCCCCATGGAGATGTTATTATTTAATTTAGACTTATATAAATATGTTTTTTTTAGGGTCTTTTTTGACATAGAATATACGTCTAGTTGGCTATTATAATTTGATGTTCTGTAATTTTCTACGTTAACATTTATTGTAATGATTAGGAATATTGAAATTTTTATATAAAAAAATATATGCATATAAGTATAGAGAAAAGAAGATCTACTTATTAAAACAAGAAAAAAGAGGGGGATATTAATAGTACAATATTTAATTAATTTGGAATGAAAGTAACACACAATTATTGCAAGCCATGTTATCAAATAATGAGAACAGAACAAAGAAAATGTAATAACGCTAGTTGCTTAAATTAATGGCAATGTGGCCTTAATTTAGTCTGGTATTGTGTTATTTTTATGACAATAATTTATTAGTTTTTGTAACGTTTAATTTAAATAAAATCGAACTGGAAATCAGATAATCCAGAAATTATGTCGATTTAACTCAAAAACAACATCAAATTATGTTCAATTCAATCACGTTTGCCACTGATTGGTTTAACTCTCCAGTACTAAGTACTATTGTATGTCAATTTTGTGCGTAAAAAGTTCTTTTCATGCAGAAAATACACGATTTAACACGTATATTTTCTCTAACCGAGTGAAAACCCAGACCAGACATTTAAGAAAATTTGTGCGTAGGAGTCGTCGACGTGACATCATTAATTTTTTAAAGATATTACGTAGAGGACTTGTTTGCCGATTTTCGTTTCGTTGTGCGTTTCTATGTGTATTTTTTTCGCTTTTGTGCGCGTTTTGACATCACTCAACTAATTGTGCACCTAACCTAATGAAAACCTAAAAAAAAGTCTTTAACCTCCGATTTACGGAATTTTATTTCTAAATAATGACAGATTATTTTCGATTTTCTGCGTTTATGGAATACCTACTGTCAATTTCAACATTGAAATTGTTGAGGTAGTTTTCTTGCTTGCACTAAAATTTTAACGGACAACTATTCTCAGCTCCTAAACCTAATTTTTTTTTTTTACAAAAGAAATTAAAGTTAAAAGTAATATCACAGCACTTTGCCCTAAAAAGTATCCAAGCGAGACTCGTTAGGTAATTTAAATTTGCAGAAAAGTAGGTTTCCATACCTTCAAAATTTTTAAGTCGTTTGGAGGTAGTTTCCAAAAATGGCTGTTATAGTTTAAATGCCAAAGTTTCCAATATGCATACCTTAAAAACAAAATAATCTGTCATGTGTTAATTGTTGAAAATACGAATCTAAATTATGTACAAATTTGTGCGCTGACTTAAGAGAACATTAACCAAGTATTCGAAACGTATTGGGGTAACGTTCACAATTAATTGTGCGCTTTTAATGAAATTTCCACCCTTTTCGCGGAAAAGTTGAGGTTGATTTACTTCTGCTTAAGCTTAATGATATGACTAAGAAACTGTATGACCCTTAAAACTTAAATAAAGTGAAATTTGTGCACCCTTTCGGATAAATATTTACACGAGAAAAAACACCGATTTGCGCTTAACCTAAACACAATTTTTAGTGACATTTTTATAGTGCCTGAAGCTAAATGGGCAAACATTTGTGCGTATCGTTTTCAGCCATATTTTTGTGCTTTAGAATATTAAAAGTTTCCAATTCTTCATTCGTCATGAGTCTCGCTGATGATTTGAAGCATTTTAAGACTCCACTTTCACTATCACAAGCCGGTCAAACCCTCCCAATGAAATTTTTAACTTAAATCTAAACACTTAACATTGAACTATAAGGAGACCGTTTAAAGTCTCATTATCATACACACATACTCATATATCCACTTACCATTATGTTAGAATTATTTTTTTTTTACATACACTTAAAACTACTTAATCTAATTTTGATTTTTCCTTTTGATTTTGAGAAAATTGAGAGGGCGTGAACGTTTCCAAAACAGTCCTTTTTGTTGGCTTTATTTTTTCTTATTACAGCACTGAAATTAAAGACAAATCTTTTGTTTCCTATGCTCTGATTAGGTTCTAAACATCAAAAAAAAAAAATGCTTCTGGAAATTTTCTTCTTTTCTGATGTTATTCTAATGATATGTATGGTGATGTTTAATACCTTTCCTTTAAACGATGTTCTTATAGGAGTTTCCTGAGCTATTGAGGATTACCTGTTTTCTTTTATTATTATTATTAATATTATTATTAAGCGTTTCGTGGTGTTTGAACTTTGTATGTAGTTTTCAAAGAAAATGAAATATTTAAGATTAAGACTTAAATCTAAGTTAATTCTATTGTATTTTTGGTAGTGTTATGTTTAACATCAAATTTCAGGTGACGAAATTTTTAATATTAAATAAAACACTCGTTTTTTCCATAGCTTTTAAAGCAAATATCGAAAAACACTTCCATTAATAAAATATTGTCACAATTGTTATTGCTGCGTTTATTACTGGTAAGTCTATGATAAGCTATAGACGTAGGTAATGGAAAAATTTTTCAATTAATAAACTTTTTTTTAACCCTTAATGACTAACAGACAAAGAGAAAATAACATTTTCAGCATTATTACATGAGATGATCGTTTAAATCATGTTTACTTTTCAAATTTTTTAGGCCAACACTGCATTGTAGAATTGCAATTATCAATTTCAACCTGAATCTGTATGCCAGAGAGTAAAAATTGACTTTTGGACTAATTTCAATTTGAAATTTTCCTTCACTCTGAAATGATAAATGTTAGAGAGCCAAAATGGTATTTTTAAGCCAGAATTGTTTAGAGAGAGGTATCCAAGATCGAGAATCTTTCAAACTTAATGTTAATGGTCATCTCATTAAATAACGATAAAAAAAATGAAATATCTAAATCTAGCCTAGAATAAAATAATAAAGCATTTTGTATTCGTAATTAATGGATTTTTTAAAATTTAAGGCAGGATATATTGACTCGTGAGCGTCTTTTTGTCAAAATGTCATTTTTGGGTCTTAGTCAGAGAGTCTATTCAGACCCAAGTGTTATTCAAGTAGTCGGTACCAGAGATCTACTTGTAGTCAAATTTTGAAACACGTTTGGTCTGTGGAAGTACACGCTCGTGGGTCCTTGGCCTTAATTAATGTATCATGGAATGCCGATGAGATAGTGTAGTACTTTTTTGTTTTTTTTTAAATTTATTCTAAATAATGAGTAAAATAGAAAAAGTGATTGGATATAAAGTAAGTCCTACATCAACAGATTCAAATATAATAGTAATTATGTACGAGAGTCCTTAGTAACTATAGTAGTGGTATTCCAATAAAATGCCTTATTTTGTATTATCGAAAAGGTTAATTTAAATAATTTCTGTCAAATTTTACAATACATTAAGAGAAGAAAGTTTTATCAAAATTTAATATTATATTAATAAAATGGAAACACTAATAGTTGCAAAAAGAGCTATCGGATTCTTGAGCATTAAAACATCCAAATTGCCAACGATTTACTGGACATTGGCGTTAAATTAAAACTTGGATGAGGAAAGAATACGTCACTAACTTAAATCCAATTCAAAACCGCTTGTCATTCCTCACTATTTAAATTATAAACGGTTGAAGATTGACTTTAAGCTGAAACTTCTATGATGCAATCATTTTTAACTTAAGTCCAATTCGAAATCGCTCGTGGCAAGGCAATGGTTTGGTCAGTTTTTTGCATATACAAGAGTCCTTAGATCTCTAAAATAGAAGATTTTGTATTTTAAGCAACTTGGGAAAACATATATTTTGATTAATTGGACACTTAAACTCTAAATTGTTCAAACATTGTGTTTAAGCTAAAACCATGATGGAGCATAAGATGTTTCAAGTAATAATCATGGTTCAGGCTTACACCCAGTTGAAAATCATACGTTTCTCAGATTTTTATGATGAACGGTCCTAACTTTAAATATTTAAATATTTCGTTGAAAATATATATTAAAGATTTTAAAATTTCTATATAAAAACTGAAAAATTTAGGGAATTATGATGAAATATTTTTAACCTTCATGGAATGAATTAAAATTAGGTATGTAGGTAAGTCTGTCGAGCGTTCAAATTGTCCAAATATATAAACTAGGTTTACGCTAAACCCAGAATTAGGAAACATAATTTCTCTCAATATGAACTCAGATTTAGACTTAAACCCAGTTCTAAATCGCCTATGGAACAGGTCAGTTTATGTAAGCTCGAGAACCCTCATCCTAGTTTAAAACAAGGCATCTTAATACAATGCCTCTAAATGTGTATCTCATTATGGAACATCGATAAAGACAACTAATTTTTATATTTAACCTTAATAATACATAGATTTATGGATTACGAAACAGTATTAGACACTCGAACGTTTAATTAATCAAAATTGGAATTTAGTTTGAGTTTAAGTCGTTGTCAAAAATTTAGGTTTTCAACCTTCGTTCTTTATACGTTCGAGAGTCTTTTACTAACTTTATGACAATTGTGACATTCACTATGCCTTATTTTTCTTTTTTTTTTGAGTATTATTTTTTTTATTAATCTCGAAAAACTAATATAAGTAATAAATTTTCAGAATTTTTTTTTATTATTTTACGATTTCGCTTGAAGACAAGCTAGCTCTGCTTGATTCTCAAAGGTTTCCAAATGTCAAAGACTAACTTTAAATTAAAAAACTGGAGAATCCAGATTAAAATTTAAACTCAGCTTAGTTGTCGGTGCCAGGAATCAAGTTTCGACACAAATTTGGTCAATACGCCCGTTTCCATTGAGCTAAATCCAATAAAATATACTACTCCTCAACAATAAGTCAGATTCTCACTCAAAAAACCAATTTTTTTATATTTACCGATACTAAATGTAAATAAAAACCGCGAGACATAAAAATTAGTATTTAAAGAGTTGACAAGGGTGGGATTAATTTTTATGCGTTCGGTGTCTTTTTGTTGGTGTCGATGAAACGGAACAAAGAAATTAATTTTTTTAGAGAATCTGACTTATTGTGTGACAAGTACTGTACCATGACCATGTACCATTATTTTGGTTATTACTAATTTTTTTTAACATTCTTGAAAATCCAGTAAACATTGAAACAGAATTACGGAGGTTGCTCACCATAATTTCAAGTTAAATAGTTATCATGTATAGTCTCCGCCAACGACAAGTGAGAATCTCACAAAAAAATCAATTTTTTTAGTCTATTTACACTAAATATATAAAGAGTAACGTATAAAAATTAGGATTTAAATAATTACCAGAGTGGGTTTAGTTTTTAGGATAATTTTTATTTGTCGGTGACTACTTATATTTAGTGTCCGTAAATGGATCAATGAAATTGATATTTTGTGAGAATTTAACTTCATTGTAGATGGGTACTACACCATGTACATTATTTTGGTTATTCCTAACATTTTTTTTCTAACATTCTTGAAAATCCGATAAAAATTGAAACAGATCTACAGAAGTTGCTCACCACAATTTCAGTTAAAATATCAAGTACAGTTCCCGTCGACAATTAGTGAGAATTTAATAAAAAAAATCAATTTCTGTAATCCATTTACCCATCCTAAATGTAACAAAAGTAACATTAAAAATTAGGACTTGAATAATTATCAGGGTGGGATTAGTTTTTAGGCTAATTTTTGTGTGCGGTATATTTATTTACGTTAGGGTCGGTAAATGGATCAAAGAAATTGATTTTTTGCAAAAAATCTGACTTATTGCTATCGAGTACTATTCCAACATTTTCAACAACTGATCATTATCTAACTTTATTGTTTGTATGCTTTGGCCCTAGAAATGGATCTTTTATATAAACATTGCATTGTTATCAATTTTTCAAATACTATATAAACCTCAACTTTTCCTATTTATCTCACCTAAAACTACAGATATTGTGCCGGTTTTCAACGAACTTTAAATACAATCAAATTTTGTGCGTTTTTCCGTAAATACATTTCTTTGTCTTACAATTACATTGACTTAGGCAAGTATCGATAAGTCCTGTCTAAGTCAATTACTACTAAAATATAGAATGTCTCATATTGTGCGTAAATCTTCAGTCCATACTGTGAGGAACAATAGTAACTAGCGACTCCTTTTACAAATGTCATGTCTACTTTTTTTAATAATCTGCTTCTGAAATCTGAAATTTCAAAGATTTGTACTCATTACAGCCAAGAAAATGATGTTTTAATGAAATTCTGCATACCTGTGTATCTCATTGTCAAGTGTAACTAGGATTAGTGGGATTTGCGCAGGATCCCACCTACCAAGTGATGTTTATCAGTTATGGACTGAAGATTAAAACACTTTCTTAGTCGCTGGTTGGAAGTATCCATGAAAAATGTTTTTGGTACTAAAAAATTCTGTTAAATTCCCCAAATTTCAAAACTTGATTTCATGCTGTAAACATGACTTTTAGTAGTATATATCGTATGGGTTAGTTTTTGGTATTGCCCATTATATTTTTAATGGTTTTGTATGGTGAATAAGTAGTAATTTCAATGAATACTTTTAGTAATTGTTTTTAAAAACCCCAAAATGCATGTTTAAATAATTCACGATTAAAATAGCAAAAATCACGAGTATAATCATGTGGACTTTTTTTGTTGTTGAATTACTACGGACAGGTTAGAGCAAACATGATTTTCAAATTATTGCATCAATTACAACAGTCTAGTAGTACCGAAATGGGCATACGGTCAAGTTTTTGGTTAAATTTTTTGTCAAGTTTGTTCATTTCACAGATAAAAATTAATGTGGCAACAGTGATTGATAACTCGAAAGCAACTTGGCCATTTTGCTTTAGGCAATTCAATAATTTGAGGCTATATTTGAATATAAATCATAAAAATTAAAAAAATAAAATAAAATAAAGTTAAAAACAAACAATTTATTAAATTAAAAAATAAAAATAAATATGATACACATTAAATTAAAATAAAAAGAAAAGTTTGTACAAAGAAATCTTTATGAAAATCGTGATTTCCAGAAAAATAGAAATAATAAATTCCA